>JACCGJ010000207.1:16332-28749 GCA_013407085.1 Atriophallophorus winterbourni | reverse complement strand
ATGAAAGCACAAGCCTGATCCAGGCAAAGTGCCGCATAGCCAGAGACTGCACGTGGGCTAAGATACTGTCAGGTAGCCTGTTTCAGCATGCAGCTCACTACCTCTGGCCAATCAATTTAGCACGGTGTTAGCCGCACAGCATAAAATACTGCACGTGCATAGTCGTGAATAATGTTCATGTGTTTTGATGTTGAGTGCCGAGTTGTCTTTAAGTCCTTCAAACTGAAATATTCCAACTTTTAATTCGAACGTGTATACATCGCATTCGGCTCAGGATTGGCAAATTCGAATTTCATAAATAAATGTATTCCTTCAGCATTCTTGATTCTACGCTGAGACGGCCAAATATCGTTAATATTATTAGAACCTGGTGATATCGACGCCCAGTGCACATAACTATTTGTTCCATCTAACTGCAAACACACCCAAATTTATACTTAAATTCCACTGTACAACGAACCACGGTGTTCAACTAGAGAATCACAAATTGGTACTTCGTCAAGCGCTCAGGACGACGCTTAGAAACGACCGAAATGTAGTGTTGCTCACATCACTCACACTGCCCAAATGTCAATTTCGTATGTATGCAAATGTATATTTTGTTTCATGGTTATGAGTTTTACCCCATTAAACATGTGTTTGGACACATGTGATTGAACAGGTTGGTCTTACCAGCCTTATCCAACAGTGGCATACAAGCGCTCCTTGTTTATCATTCCTCCACTGTTTCAAGCGCATGCGGATCCTGATCTTACTGTCCCTGCCTGATGAGTGCAAACAGCACGAAACCGGTCGTGGGGTGTGTGTGTGACGGAAAAGCATGCAAATGAATATTTTGATCCTATCGGTAAGTTTATCACGCGTTGCAGAGGATAAAAATGAGTTCGAATTTCAATGTTAGTTTTCTACGACCTGCTGTCTGATTTTTTACATTAACCATTGAGCAGCTACACTACAACGCAATGAATAATAATATGCTTGGGTGATCGATCGGTAATTTAAAAATCTTAGGAGAGGCAAAACAAGTGGCGGGGGGTTCTTTTAAGAAATTACATTGTTACATTTGTGGCGTTGGAAATGTTTAATCAGCGGGATCACCATTGCTAGAATGAAACCATTAGCTACATGTGGATAATGCTTACTGGTATGTCAATTTTTCGCGAAATAGCACAAATGAAATCATCTAGCAAGATTTTAAAAAGGTTACTAGCCAATGTCCAGAAATTGGGTATGTTCTTGGTTTGCTATCTCCTTAATATGTTTTAAAAATCTATGCAGCATTGTGTGAGGTGTATTTTTTCGCAAATCAAAATGATGCTGTCGATGGCGCCCGAAGAAGATTGATGAGTTTATATTTAAAATAACCGCCTTAGTTACGAGCCATGTCGCCGTAGTTGTAATTCACTAATCGATATCCTTTCAAAAACGTATATTTGTTTGATTTGAAAATGTTTTGAAATTTCTTTTCAGTTCATAAGCCCGTCAATCGTTTAAAATCTAGAGCAACTGATCAGTATTATATGGTAGACAGTTAGGAAACTTTGAACGCATTTAAACAGTTCCGGTCCGATAGATAACCCAACGGTTTTCCCATAGAAGAATAAATCAAGTTTTTTTCAATTCTGCAATTTGATTCGATTGATCCTGAACGGTTGTCATAAAGGGCTGTTGAAATGCTCTGTAGTGATAACTATATACTAATGACCAAAGTCCTAGGTCAAAGGATTGTATCGCCTCCAAACATCACTGTTGAAAACTGTCAGATTGAACTAGTACATCATTTCACATATCTTGGTTTAATCATTGCGGATAGCCTCTCTCTAGACACGGAGGTTGATAATCGGATTGGCAAAGCAGCTGTCCTTTTGTTCCAATCGCATTCTTGTGTTTAAGGTAAACGCAAGTTGACTGTAAACACAGAGATGATGGTATACAGCGCGTGCGTAGTGCATGATCGCAAGACATGATCGGAAGCTGATAGTTTTCATCTACGAAGCATCCGTCGTATCATGAACATATCATGGATGGACGAATTGACTAATGCTGAACTGCTTTCAAAGCTTGTATAAATAGCATGCTCACCCTACTGCAACAGCGCTGCCTGTGGTGGCTTGGTGAGCTAAAATCAGGAAGTTGATCGTTGGGCAGATCGCACCTACGGACTAAAGACGTTTGCAAAAGATACGTGAAAGCTCTTGGCATTGACTCCTTGACTTGGATAGAACTTGTTCTTGACCGCCAACATCGAAGGCATTGTGTAAAGCGTTGTCTGCAAGCTGGGGAGGAGCAGATACAACTCTTGGCTACTGAATTCAGATCACGCCACCGGCGCGCAACTGACGCCCAACGACCAAGTTCTGCCTATTTTTGCGAGCGCTGCGGGCGAGATTTTTCCTCCTGAATCGGACTGTTAAGTCGTTCGAAAAGCTGTGGAACATGAAAAAATTCATGCGAATGTGATGTACATCCATGGTGCACATGACCAAGGAGTTCAAAAAATAACAATAAAACATAACCTGAGAAAATATGCGTATATTAAATCTGTAAGAAAATCAATAGTTGTGTTTTTGTTTAAGTGCTTTGCGAGTTTTATTTACCAATCACAACCATGTAGTCCGCTGGGAAGGTAGAGGAAATAGAACACAGTAATCTGTAAACTTGCAATCTGTGGTAAATTGACCATGTGTGTTGTTCATGCATCCACGAAGATTTGGGGCGAGTGTGCATTCCGTTGTTTCAAACAAAACGGCTCACGGCATCGGGATAAAAATAATTCCTGAAACAAAACTTACTTTTGGATTAGTTAGGAAATTTTTTCAAAGGAAATTAATTCCTACACATCAGTTCTCGTTTGGATTCAACAAGTAATTTGTGACTATTCGCTAGGCAGTTTTCCCAGGGTTGCTGTTTGTAAATTTGTAAAGAGAGAAACAGTTGAGTCAAATGCGCAAAAGCAAGGAATTATTCACTAAAATGTGTGTGCTGAAATTCACAAAACTGCAACCTCAAGCTCTTTGGGCTACTGTGTTCAAAATCAGTGATCGATCTGTATCATTTAGTTACTTTATGTGGATCCCAAAACCGTCATGCGTTTATAATTTACACCAGTAGTCGACATCGACCGAACAAGGCCAACAACAACTTTATGAATTGTTGGATTGTTTTCATTTCAACTATGTTCATTACTGAGTAAGACCCTTGGTGTGTGTGTGTGTGTGTGTGTGTGAATAATCAAAATGCGCGGGTTTGATGTTCCGGGCTGATCTACCAGAAATTTAGCGTGCTTGATTCACTTTCAGAACTCAATGACGGACAATAACTGAGACGTTAGACACGCCTCCATGTAAATTGCTTGTGGTAACGTCTACTTGCGTGAGAAAAATGGGATTACACGTTCCATTGTGTACAAATGGTCCCTAGCATTTCCATAGTGTAATAGTTATGACTGGATCACTAGAATGTGGGCATCTTGCCAGCATCACGCGCTTCAGAAAGTGCACTTTTTCCAGCAGATATTTCAATTTTACCAGAATTTTTTTATTATACTGAAATCTTTATCCGTTTATGATGTTACCGTATCAAACAACCAAATACGAATTCTAACCTTGAGTCGTAGATAAAATTCATACCTGAATAACAAAATTTGATGCACCTTTATCATTAGGATACATTTGCTTTGCTGTCGCAATTCTGATGCAAAATTTCCAACCAGTATAACTAGAATGCCAAAATTACCCAGCAATGGCTTACAATTACAATGTGTTTGAAATCTCTTCACCGTGTCAAGCCACGTGGATCCTAAACATATTGTCCCTACCTCATGAGTGCAAACAGCACGAAACCGGTCGTTGGGTGTGTGTGATGAGAATGCATACAAATGAGTTTATTAGAATGGATTTCATTGGTTCACACTTGACGTCTCTAAACGATATTACTTCGAATCGCTCAAATGGCTGTTCCGTCACATAGGTTTATACGACTTTGCTGAATCTACGAATATACAGTTCTGGATCTACAAGCTGTACTTGATCGCTTTCACGAGCCGCTAACCTTTACCGGTCAACTTGGATCGACAAGTACAATATAAATTCCCTTTTGAAATGATCAGATGAAAACTTATGAGCCTATATGGAGTATACTTGCATTCTGACTAATATTATGCTATTTGAAAAGCTTAATTTAAACAATTTAGAATGCACACAAACTTGAGAGAATAAGATTAATCCGTGTTCAAAATGTTTCGTTTCGTGGTTTAATATTAGTATACATTTACACGTCTGCTGGCGACTGTAATGATCTTTTCTGTGAAAGAAATATGTGCCTATTGTGACATTTTGTTTAACAACCAGACTGGCCACACACGTGGTTTCTTTGCAGTCCCGAGAATTGCTTCATCTGTCTGGAAAAACCCCTTTGCGAGAATTTTAAGCCGTTAATTGGTTATGGATTTGTAGAACTAGCAATGTCATGCTGATATTTATAGTTCTCGTGTTGCAGCAACATTTTTCGCAATTAACTTGAAAAACTTGCAATAAATACATGTCATTTCACTATTAGTCCCAACTTGCCCACTTGAATGCTTGCATTAGTTGTAGTTTGAAAATATTTTGATATTGATTTATATCAAATACGCCAAATTATCGATCGTTCTGTTGCACTGGGAAGAAAATCAATACGTCGAGAAAGCAAGCCATGGTTTTCCGAAAATTTTCAATTACTCTTTGTCAATAAGTTAGTGTTCTAAAGCATGGGAATGCCATCAGTGTTAATTGCGAGACGTTCTATTCCAAGCACGGTGTATCGCATTACGCTATTCATTCAACAGTATCATTTCACCAAATAAATGTTTTGAATTTTATTTGAGACAACACAACGTGTGAAGGCCATCAGTAAATATTATATATGGTGTCAACACCCTAGGATGAATGTGAGTATAAGCTAACGTTAGTGTAAAACATTTACACGATTGACTATCTTGATTGCAGGATGCAAATCGACTATATGGTTTTCGATTATCTAGCCTATCTTAAAATCTAAAATTATGTGGCTAGATGCCATGAAATGCATTTGTGATGTGTCTACAAAACGAAATTTCGGGTAAGTAATTTCTACCGCATAAATTGCATATTCAAGATTCGACTCACTGTTTACTTTTTTATCAAATTAGGGTAATTTTTCATCTCACCATGACGTAGCACATATTTGCGATGAGAATTTAGTGGGTTAAATATTCCATCAAAAACAATTTTATTATGAAAGCTTACATTCCGTATTTTCTTACATTCGATTTTCTACAAAAACCTGTAGAGTCTTTGTGAATGATTTAGTTTTGAGTTCAATTTTTCCGTATTTGAATGCAGTTCCATCTCACACACTCCACGCCTGATATCGTGCTGTTTGCACTCATGAGGGAGGGAGTTCACGAACCAATCCTTTCTGAACACGAGTTTAGTCGAAAGATTTTAATCGATAATTCCACAGCTATTCTCAAAATATTCCAGCGGTTTTGTGTCACGCGATGAACTGCCTAATAATGACCAACATTTTGGAACAAGAAAGAATAAAAATATTGGGCCACATGAGGCTGTCGCACAGTGTAGCGTTAAGATTCTTAATGTAACTGCATCTTTCATCCATTATTCCACTAAATGAAACACGAGGAATGATTTGATAAAACTGGTTTCGATCAAGCAACTTAGTGTTAAAATATTCCAGATTCCTGTCAAAGAATTTATTAAAGTAAATCTAAAATGAAATTGATTATTATATCAGCGGTCGTCTTGGTAATAGTGAAATATTATGAAGTTTTACACGTCAACATTTTCTTACTTTCATTTCGGCCTTCGCAAGGTTTCAGTCAAGATTCTGAGGAAAAGTTTCGACTGAGATTTTCAACCGGAAGAATTGAATTTTATTTTATTTTATTTTTAATCTCATTATGAGAAAACCTAACACAATCCGACCCATTTGCTCGTTGAATATTTTTAAATTTGAATTTAACAATTTATTACTGACATTCCTATGCATTCCGATTGGTTTAACGGTAATTATTTATCCATTGTATACCTTTTGGACATAAATATTTATGCTTGTGTAAACAGATTCTGCAACAAATGATTGATAAAATCGATTAAATGCTATTTGGATGAAATCAATATTTATTGCAAGCATATTTCCAAAATTAAAAACTCTTTCATTGTCATTCATTGTAAAAAATGATTTTTAAATTTATTAGAATTTCTCAGAAAAAACGTTTCAAAGTGAATATCAATTCTAACAATTCATGTAGATTTGGTGCCGAAAATTCAGACTGTATCAACATTATTACTGTTCCTATTTGAACCCATGGAAACATGAACATCTAATATTCTTTTAGTAAATATCCTTGCTGCCAAATTTCGGGAACATGGTGGAGTATTTGCTTTACTTCACGTGGACTTGAACTGATGGTTTCTCGTTTATATGTGACATTTATCTCAAGTATTGTTGATGCTAATCTTTGGATGAATACTCGGTTTTCGCAAAATCAACACATTTGCATTGTTAACATACAATACATTTTGAATATATCGATTATTATTTTCATTAAACGCAGAAGTCCGGTCATCGTGGTAATGCTCCTGCTAATTCTGGCCCCTACGACTTTATCGGTAAGTCATTTCGTGCATGGCAATATCAAACGATTGGATTTGATGTTTTGAAATGATTATTGATTAGAGCATTGGTCGCCACCTCTCTCTGATTTGTCATGCGATTAATGGCGATCGGTTGACATCCCGTTCTTGTCACGCCAGATCCATTCGTTTAAACGTAACAAAAACGTTTGCTGCTTATGATGGCCATCATCTGCTCTTTTTACTAGACATGTTACCATACGACCCGTTCTCTTACAACTATTATGCCACTTGAATTCCAGTTGCCTTGTGATGTCTACTTAGGAGATTTTGTGATTTCTGATCTCGTTTTGTGTCGAAGGATGATGCTTCGCGAAATATCCGATACCACAAGATCAATATTTATAAAGTGCACTTTACACCCTACAACTTGTGATATGATCGATTTTTCGGTTTCAAAATAAGCTATTCAAATCTTTTGTTAACAAGCATGGTTCAATCAACTTTTTAGGGACGTCCAGACAATGCCTATCAGAAACCTCACAGAAATTGTCACTCCTAGAGAGAATTTTCGGTTGAATCTCAGAGCAGGCGTATATTGTAAACGACCGTATGATCCAAGTTGGAATATACTGTCTAAGTGTGGTCACCATGGCTTAAATTGGATGTGGCAACTTTACAAAGAATGTGCCATCAATCTTCAAAACTTAGAGAAGGACTCAGTCGGAAACCTTAAAACGATCACGTCGTCGTCTCCTATGGGATTTAATTTTGGCTTGCAATATTTGGAGCACTACAAATCACTCTTTGCGATGGTTGATCACCTAAGTCTTGGATTCACATATTAACTCCGACTGTCCTTTACTCAAAACGTAACGGTAGACAACGTTTTTTGCTATGATTCGCGACGAACTAACTAGCACAACATGTTGCGAACCCCTCAAATCAAAACATAGTTAAGAAAATGCTTCATTCTTTCTTAACTTTTAACCCAGGCATCGAACAAAACTTTGAAACCTGATCCTATGTGCGTCACTGAACTGTGCAATCTAGAACAGATTCCGCCCTTCAGATTTTAGCTGATTATTAAACCTTTCAGTAAACAACTCAATCCCGTTTATGTCTCTTTCATTGTTTGTATTTCCCATATCAATCTGTGGTTTCTGTGAATAAATATGCTTTTTCGACCATTGAACTAAAATTGAATGCAAGCTTATACTCAAATGCCACTGTTGCCTAGGGTTCGTACAACGAACCACGATGTGCAAACACAGAATCATATAGTGATTCGTGGTCAAATACTCAAGGCGCTTATGGATGACCAAAGTGATGTTGCTCACAGCCTTCGAAATTACACTCCACTACCGGTTTCTGGCTGTTTGCCGTCATCAGGTGGAGACAGTAAGATTGGATTGAATGCAGCTTCAACTAAAAACATTAGATTAACCAGTATCATCAGATAATGTCATCAAAACGCGTGTTTTATTTGCATAAATCCATGAAATCCTTTTCCAGTTTCATTGATTTCGCAGTGGCATTTACTACTACCGTATAATATTTTGTTCAATTTGCATTTTTACATTTACATTTTACAATTCAAAAACAATGGTCCACATTGTTTTCTTTCTCACCATGATGATAATAAAATTTCTATAAATCTTCAAAGTTTAAAATGAACGCTGTTGGATATTCGTTCAATAAATTGAATTTTTCGACCATTGCGCTGTCGCCATCACTGTGCACATAGTAGATACTTCAAATATTTCAAAAAAAACTGGCAAGCGATGTTGCTGATAATATCTCTCTCCATGCACTAAGTTTGCCCGGGAAAAAACACACAAATATATTCATATCCCATCCACACGAACGAACGGTACTCGGATCGATGTGTGTAACTTTTCCCCTGGGGTTGGAACACTTGGTCAGAAAACTGGTGCATCACTCAGGTCGACACTTGGTCTTCGTGGGGAACGCAGATGGTTGTTCAATTAACCACAACAAATCGCGCTGACATTTAATCTCGGACGCGGACTTCGCCTGAGTGAAGTGATGAGCGAACAATGCATTGACTGCTGCTACCGTGGATTTTGTGTTCCGAGAATGATGATCACAATGATGGGAACTGACAAAGTGCACGCGCATGGGCATTCCCCTTGTTACACGAACACGAAACAGCGGCATTATGCCTCAGGTAGGGTCAATGTGGGAAAGTTTAGGTCGTCAATCAATTGGGAATCGTGCAGTTGAGGAGAAAACAATTGTTCTCACAAACAATTGAATTCGAGTGATTATTGCAATGAATGAATGAAATGAGTTTCCTAAAACATGGTTTCATAACTGGCCATCATCCATATCGACCTAACAAAATTTTAATAACAACACGTGACATTGGTTTTTATTAATTCGTTGATTTTGATCAGATTCATTTTTATTTTCTTACGCTTGTATTGTAAAACTTGATGAGAAATATCAAAAAGAAGTTACTTCGCTTTATTCAAGCTCTAATTTGTTCTATTATTAACTGGTCAATTCCGAAGGTCAACTGTAGTATCGCACATCAGAAGTTACAATTTCGGCGTAATTTTGAACATGAAAAATCGATACGAGTCTTGTCCAATCACGTGATTGACTGCTGTCCATTTGATTCACCAACAGAGTAAACTGACAAGTTGTTTCTTGACAAACTGTCAAACACAGATTAGAGTTACTAATGGCACTTCAATTTTGTATTTCATAACCATACGACTACACCACATCATAGATATAATGTTCTATTAATATTTTTTTAAATAAAAGGTGGATTGCATTGGTAAACTTTTAAAATCACTTTATAACAATCGCTAGGTTTTTGGCTGTATCTCTGCTATGCCTCAAGAAATAAGTGATGTCCATTATTGAAAGTCTAGTACTATTATTGTTAATTTTTACCTTAGAATTTCACTAACAAAAATAACTTGTAACCATTAATTATCACGATGCCGTATGTTTGTGAGCAAGTTAATGGTGTCGAGACTGTGTTCTCGGGATTTATCAAGCGAATTGTTTTACAATCAGGTTGGAGGGAGAGTATACTCAGAGTTTTCGGAAAACGATGCAGCTCACGAATGCATATACACTAACGAGAAAATGTTCGTTCATCAATGCGCAACCATTACAGACTGAAAAATGGACTATATTGAAATCAAACTTTCATTAAAGTATGATAAATAAGGTCAGTATACGGTGTTAAATACATAATAGAGGATATCGCGCTAACAATTGTTCGGTAAATCATATCGGATATGAATTAAAACAGAGAAATGTAGGAGTTACCTGAATTATATTGAACCAAATTAAAATTATCGATGAGCTAGTTAAAGCCACGTACGAGTTTACGGTTGACTAGGAAACGTGTTGCCTTTACTCATCAGCGAGAGATACGAAAGTACTTAGACAACGATGTCTCATGTTTTATCAATACAGATTCAATAGATCTTGGTTTCTTTTGAATCAAAACCAAGGCATCGATACACATGGCAAAGAATCTTATCATTGATTCTGGTTCATAGACCGCTTTTGGGGAGCTAATCTCTCGTCTGTCAGGGAAATGAATTGCAGCATTTATTTTCTTTGCTTACTCCAGAGTAATTTGAATGTTTGAACAAATGTTATTACTGTTCTCCTGAAAGAATCGAATGCATGTCCGTGAACACATGCGTCAAATTTAACCTGAGGCACAACCGATCAGGTAATGTTTCATTGAATAAATTGTTATGAAACTGAAGATCTTATTCCAGATTTAGTTAGGTCCAAGTTAAATAATTTCATCAAAATTTTCGAGTTTATTAACAAGTGATTTCTGTTTGCAGCAATACTACTACGATGATCCATATCGATGTCGTAATATATGCACACCAGACAAATGTCAATGTGTCGGAATGAAAGGAATCATGGTAAGTAATAGTGAAGCAGATGATATAATTTATATTGTGACTACTTACATTTAGTTAGTAGTATGAGATTTGGTAAAACAATTAAAATAACCGGGCCGTGAGCCACTTGCGTTCCGAAGGATAGTTTATGTGACTTGATGACTCATTTGATTCTGATTTGCACTGAATTATAAATAATTTTGCTATTTTGTGAACCATTTATTATATTTCTTAGTGATTATCTAAATTAATCTAAATATCACGAGAAAACCAAAATAATATTCTTTTCATGATTTTGAGCATTGGTTATCATTTAACTTTATAATCCTACATACAGCTTTTGAACGACAAACAACCTATAGGTGACCGTGAGTGAAACATTTCTTACGTAATTGATTTAGTTTAACAAATAACCGACTTCTCAATTTATTTTCCCTTCGGAAATTTGTTGAGTGACCTTAAATAATTAGAACTCAGAACTCAGAAAATTTTATGGTAGAAAAAACAGTAAGCTTAACAATAACCATAGGATGACAAGGTATATGGAATATATAAAAAATATAAAATATCTCAAAAAGTAATAGGGACAGTCACATACCGCATGGTTCGTCATAAACTCATCGAGTTTGGAAGCGAAAACCTCGACAGATTCTGAGCATGTGATTTCTTCAGGTAAATAGTTCCAAGTGAAACAAATTCTTACCGAGAAAAAATTACGACGAATATCCGATTTCACGTTATAACTTGCCAGAAATCATGCTGGCAAAACTTATACTGAATGCATTATGGAACAAATCGCGTCACATGTGGAAATATATTCATCAGCGTTTCGCTAAACCTCTACTATTTTCCGTTTAATTCTCCAAAACAGATCAATATATGTGTTATCGATTTACCCGTTTCCTAATTGAATTCAGGGTCAACAAGGGCCAGTCGGTCCACCTGGTGAACGAGGGTTGATAGGCGCGCCTGGTGTTCCAGGAACTCCGGGAACGAAGGGAGAAAAAGGTGATTCCGGGAGACTCGGCCCTCGAGGTCCAAAAGGAGAACAGGTGAAGTCATTGCTCGCGGTCATTTTGAAATCTTCAGCATTTGTATTCACGATGCTAATTTGTTTCTCGTATTATAGGGTATGGCTGGAAAGCCGGGTCACGATGGACAGAGTGGCTTATCGGTGAGAACGTTTTAGCTGTTTGAACAAAGTGTACCAATTTAATATATTTGTCGTTTGCTTACAATGAAAGAGCTCGTTTGACCTTCAATCTAATGGACCGAGTTTTAAACTAGCCGAAAATGCTCGTTTCAGAAAACATGCTCGAACCGCAGTCCCACCACAACTAAGTGCAACATGCAACATGGTCCATATGTCACAGTCAAGTGAAGGGGGGTGCTGGTTAATTGTATTAGTTGTTGAGTGATATGCATCAAGAAATTTTCGCACTGGTCGGTCAGGAGAAATAACTCTCAAACCATAGCACCGTGGCAATTGTGTGTGAGTTCGTATCAATTGTACAGAGTCATTCTCAAGAAGCCAAGGATATGTATCGGGCAAGTGGGCCTAAGTGGTCTGAATGAAAAGCATAGTCTGAGTTTTATCGATTGTAATCTAGAATACTTTATGCATGTAATTTCAATTCAAAATAATACAGTGAGAATATAATTTTGGGTAGGTGATTTGATAATATTAAATACGATAATGACAGGTATACAATATAGGCTATCCTGGTAGATTGAAATAATGAAGTTGTGGTCCAAGTAAGCATGTTTTTAATGGTTAGGAGGTTGCTTATGCTGTTAAAGATGGTGATGGTTATGATGGTGATAACGATAATGATTATGAAAATTATAATGATGACGATGATGATGACGATGATTATGATGATGATGATGAT
>JACCGJ010000207.1:0-16312 GCA_013407085.1 Atriophallophorus winterbourni | reverse complement strand
TTTCCCTTCGGAAATTTTTTGACTGACCTTAAATAATTATTCTCTGTTACTCTTCTATTTGTTTTAATAGGTGATTTCACGTTATAACTTGCCATAAATCATGCTGGCAAAACTTATACTCAATGCATTATGAAAGAAATGTGGAAATATATTCATCAGCGGTTCGCTCAACCTCTACTATCTTCCATCATTCAGTTCACACATTTAATTCTTCTTTGTAGATCAATATATATGTTATCGATTTACCCGTTTTCTAATTGAATTCAGGGCCAACAAGGGCCAGTCGGTCCACCTGGTGAACGAGGACTGATAGGCGCGCCTGGAGTTCCAGGAACTCCGGGAACGAAGGGAGAAAAAGGTGATTCCGGGAGACTCGGCCCTCGAGGTCCAAAAGGAGAACAGGTGAAGTCATTGCTCGCGGTCATTTTGAAATCTTCAGCATTTGTATTCACGATGCTAATTTGTTTCTCGTATTATAGGGTATGGCTGGAAAGCCGGGTCACGATGGACAGAGTGGCTTATCGGTGAGAACGTTTTAGCTGTTTGAACAAAGTGTACCAATTTAATATATTTGTCGTTTGGTTACAATTAAAGAGCTCGTTTGACGTTAAATCGAATGGACCGAGTTTTAAACTAGCCGAGAATGCTCTTTTCAGAAAACATGTTCGAAGCACACTCCCACCACAACTAAGTGCAACATGCAACATGGTCCATATGTCACAGTCAAGTGAAGGGGGGTGCTGGTTAATTGTATTAGTTGTTGAGTGATATGCATCAAGAAATTTTCGCACTGGTCGGTCAAAGTGATTCAAAGTGATTCAAAGTTGTAATGGTCTTAAAAGCATTTAGCTTAACAATAACCATCGGATGGAGTTATGAGGTATATAAAATAAAAAAGAAGAACAGGAAAACTCATGTAGTGTAAATCGTATCAAAGTTTGGGTTGTCTCTCAAGTGTTTGTCCAAATTAGCTTTAAAAATATCCAGGTTGGCTGAGTGTGTTACAGTGGAGGGGAGGGTGTTCCATGTGAAACTTACACGTACAGCATACGAATATCTTCGACAGTTCAGTCTTGAAGTGGGAATAAGCACTGAAAGTTCATGTTTTCGACTGGCACGGGGTGGCGAGCGTGTGAAAAGTTTGGACAAGGGATGGTTAGGGACGTGCATAATATTGTACATCAGTATGAGGTCACCTCTTAGTCGACGACAGCGAAAGTCGAAAAGATTGAGACTACTCAAACGTTCTTCATATGGTTTAGCAGCTAGTCCGGGTACAAGCTTTGTGGTCAGGAGAAATAACTCTCAAACCATAGCACCGTGGCAATTGTGTGTGAGTTCGTATCAATTGTACATAGTCATTCTCAAGAAGCCAAGGATATGTATCGGGCAAGTAGGCCTAAGTGGTCTGAATGAAAAGCATAGTCTGAGTTTTATCGATTGTGATCTAGAATACTTTATGCATGTAATTTCAATTCAAAATAATACAGTACGAATATAATTTTGGGTAGGTGATTTGATAATATTAAATACGATAATGACAGGTATACAATATAGGCTATTTTGGTACATGGAATTAATTAAGTTGGGGTCCAATTAAGCATGTTTTAATGGTTGGGAGGTTGCTAAAGGCGGTTAAAGATGATGGCAATGATATTAACGGAGAGGATTGCGGATGATGCTGCTGGATTTCATTATAATGTAGACTACACTGATGCAGATGATATTGACATCAGCAATTTCAATCGTGAAATGTAAGTGGACTGTGATTCAAATGATGGATTCGATCTTGAAAATGGATTTTTCCACTGAGTCCGGATATAGTACTTGTTCCTTCAACTCGTCTACATTTAACGCCGCGTAATCCATAAAATCTAATGTTTTTTGAAGATTTCCAATACCCCACAATCTCACTTTTGCTGACCTCATAATTCGTTCTCTCAGGGATATCCTGGCTTCATGGGGGAGAAAGGCGAGAAAGGAGAACCAGGTTGTTATGGTGACCCGGTAGGTTTTTACAAAGTTCGATCGTTTTTCTTCTTATTTAATACGATAATTATGTACCTGTGATGGTTGAATTGGCTAGAATTCGTGGCACGTTAGTTTCATATAAGCAATAATTTATTTAAATAAAATTAAACGAAAATATTGTGCCAATGTAACCTAAAATTTTACCTCCACGCAAATATATTCTGACTCTGTAGGACAGTCATGCAGCTAAACTCAACGCAATATAATGTACTTTGCTTATCACAGTACACAAGTTCAAAAAGCAATAGCAATAGCAATTTGATAAACTTTTCAGCTGCCCAATCGAAAACTTCGTCCCAATCTCGTCCCAACACTTTCCATTTCATGCTGCGATTAAAAAAGCTAAACTAAATAAATAAAAGATAAATAAAATAAATATACACTGAATTAAAAAATAATTTTCTTTACCACCTTATAACTGTTTTATGACTCAAAGAAACTGCTTTTGTATTGCGATGGCATACAGCCCGAAACCGGTTGTGGCGTATACGTGCGGGAGAAGTAAACAGCACAATAATTCATTCATTTATAAGCTAAAGAGTGAAAAAAATTCTGAATTTGAACTCCGTGTCTTATTACATGAACCCTGTTAAACAATGGTTCGAACATCAGCTTAACACCTGTTTTCAGCTCGTTTAACTTAAGCTTACTGCCTCTACTCGATGACGGCAAACTGTCAAAATGCAATACCAGGAGTTGTGAGCAACACAAACAATTGTTCGTTTATAATCGTCTTGAGTGCTGGACCAGGAATTTCTTTGTATTTCTAAACCAAGCATCAACGTACGACACCTATTCTTACGTAGTTTCAAAGGTCACTGTTTTAAAACCACTTTCTGGCTGTTTCAAGGTACAGTCCACCTAAAGTTGTTCTCTCTGCAACTGATGAGATTCAACAACATGAAACCGTCAGTTGCATTTGAGAGCTGTTTGGAATATGAGCACCGTTTGTGGTTTGAGCTTGTAAATAAGCCTTGTTCTATCGGTAGGAATCAGTCCTTCAGCGTAGGCGAATATTACGAAGTAACGTCCACAGGATCTGCGGACAGGCTTTAGAAAGCACTTATGCCTACAGTACAGTTTACACACGATAGATGATTTCCAATACACATTCGCTTCTGTTTTTCGTAAGCAAGACACCGAGAGCATCAGCAAGAGTGTAAACATCATTCAACCAACTTTCCTTTGGTGTTATCTCAGAAGATCATCGATGAACCGCTTTAAATCTCAGGTTGCTCATGAAACAATTATCCGCCTTTTGTCAAGCGTTAACGTCGCTTGACTTAACTTAATCCCTTGAGTTCATGGAGGAACATAGGGCCTCGGCAACTTGTCTCCACTTTGGTTTGTCCATAGCAGCCAGTTTGATGTCGTTCCAGTTAAGTCCACACTTGCGGATTTCCTCTTCACACGAACGCTTCCAAGATAGCCTTGGGCGTCCGACCCGTCTCTTCCCGATTGAGTTGCATACCAGAGCATGACGCGTGATGTCATCATAAGGTTTCCGCAAAGTGTGCCCAACCCATCTCCACTTTCTTCTACTGATCTGCTGGGCGATCGGGTCCTCAGCAGCAGTCTGCCACAGGTCTTGATTACTTATCTTTTCTGGCCATTTTACCCCAATAATTCGACGAAGGCAATTATTGTGGAATGATTGCAAGCGGCCAGAAGACTTTGCTGTCACTTGCTAGGTTATAAAAATTTCTGAAGATAAATCGGTGCACAAAAACCGCTTCAACGTAATTTTGTGCATTCACTTGAGAGACGATCTTAGTCATAATTGCATCCCTTACTGATAAGAATCAATACAAGGCTATACACAATGCAAAATAGTTCCTGAAACTGGTTTCGTGTGTCGTAACTTATAAACACCTACAAAATCAATATTCCCCAACAGGATGAACCGTTCAAAATTTGAATTTTTGAATATTTCCGATTATTGGGTTGTATGTTAGGTCTAAACAAAGACAGAATCATGCACTCTGATTGAATGAATTTCGACAGGATGATCATAAATCAAGTTGTGGTATATTTGCTACGAACAAGTTGGTCAAAACGCCAGTTGCCATTTATGAATTGCAATGTAATGCACAAAAATGGGTGTCATTGATTATTTGCTGGTTGTGTGGTCGGTCCTATTATGTGTGTATAGATGTTTTCTGCATACGTATGAAACGGCTGAAATAAACAATTCAGCGTGAGGAATTTGTCTATTTGATTTGGTATACGTAATCAGCAACTAGTATGGTGCTTCATTCTATCCCATCAAAGTAAACATTTCGTTTGTTAGAATTGGAAGCTGTATATTTGTAGCGGTATGGGCTTACAAAAATCTATCAGAGATTACAAAAATAATAGCTACAATGTTGTATGAAGATATACAGATAGAAAATTCAAAATAACTCACCGAAGGCTGAAGTGAGTTGAGCAAGGAAATTGTGATGGGAAGGATACTGATTCTCCACGATGTCGAAGATTCCGAGTACGAACAGTAATGCAGGAATTGGCTTGATTAAATCCGTTAAGATGGAAGTTCAGTTCCGGTAACGAATAAAGTAGCAAGCTCGCATGCACTGATACACGGCAGAGAACCGTATAGGTGCATGCGAGCTTGCTACTTTATTCGTTACCGGAACTGAACTTCCATCTAAACGGATTTAATCAAGCCAATTCCTGCATTACTGTTCGTACTCGGAATCTTCGACATCGTGGAGAATCAGTATCCTTCCCATCACAATTTCCTTGTTCAACTCACTTCAGCCTTCGGTGAGTTATTTTGGATTCAAAACGTGTATATTTTCAAGGTCACAATAATTAACAATTGCAGATAGCAAAATGGGTGAAATACAACATATTTACTGTTAGATATCAATGTAATCACAAAACGTGAGTAGGAGATGAGGATTAATAGAAGCAAATTTTGTAGTAACGTCCTTTTTATGATATGGTTTAGCTCTAAAATCGATAATTTTAAATCACAAGATTTCACCTAACTGGCTTGGAGAAAAGAAAAGTAAACCCACACCAAAGTGAGCAACACATCACTTTGATCATCCATAAGCGCCTTGAGTGCTTGACCACGAATCTCTATGTGATTTTGTGTTTGAACATCGTGGTTCGTTGTACGATCTCTATGCAACAGTGCCATTCAAGTATATCCTTGTAAACCCACACTAATTTGTTTATGTGTGATTTCGCTACGAATGTCATCACCTCGAGCAATGCATTATATCATGGATTTTAATTGGCTAGGGAGAAAACGGTATACCTGGGTTGCCTGGAGTTCCTGGTATCAAAGGCTTGCCTGGATTTCCAGGACGGCCTGGACCAAAAGGACCCTCCGGTTGGAAGGAATCGGGAATTCCAGGTTGGCCGGTAAGTTGAAGTATGAAGTATTTCAATGGGGTTAAATTTTTCATTCTGAAATTTGTACTTGATATAAATTGCAATTAAATTATTCGAAAAATAGCGCTATGGTTATGAATGCAACGATTGGGTGTACGTCAATCGAATATGCATTTTCACACGTCTTCCCATTGAACACACAAACCAATAACAATTTCGCGGGGCTTGCGCTCTTCATCTATGCACAGTGCGTTCAGGGACTATATGCTGTGAAAGGTTGGAAGATTGATAAATGACTTTCTAAAAACTTAGTCTTCTCGTCATCAGTGTTTTCTAAATCTGGAATAGATTAAGTCAGCTGGTAATAGCTGACTATAATTTTCGATTACATTAACCTCGTTTTGATTCGTTTTATCCAAAAAGTGTTTTCGTCTCCAAAATTGGTCGTGTTCGCTCTGTATGCCCACAGACCTAGGTCCATTCATGCAACGATAGAAAAGTGGGGTGTGGATGGTGTCTAATTAGTGTTTTCCGTGGTGGCTTCATTGTTGTTGGTCATCTGTCCAGATTACATCATGAGCAAAACTTAGTTCGGAATGACTCGTAATAAGAATTTTTAATTTAAATAAGAATTCTCTGTCCGCTCACTCCAGTGGAATAGCCGTTCTGCCATATCAGTGAAAAGTTTAGCATTGGTCCATATGGCACGGTCAAGTGAGGTTGATGGTTAATTGAGGTCGCTGTTGAGTGATATGTTTCAAGGAACTGTCTCACTTGTCGGTTGTTTCTCTTATATATCATCTTTATAAGGTCTCGATCGAACTGGTGCTAAAATTGATCGATATGTATTCGAAATCAGTGAGTTCCAATCATGTCTGCATACCACTAATTGGTTTTCATGCAGTCTTGTGCTCAGGTCGCGACTGGTTTGTCACATAAAAACTTTTCGACATATTTTAGGCAACAGCCAAAAGTTATTCTTACGAAACGTTTTATTCCGGTGCTCACTGAACCTGGCCTTCCTGTCTCTACACGATGAAGGCAAGCAGACAGAAACCGGTAGTGGTGTGTAAGGGATGGGGATGTGAGTACCACAAATATTGGTCATCCAAATACACGTCGATCGCTTGACCAGGAATTACTTGGTTATTCGTTATTTGAACATTGTGGTTGTTTGTAATAACCCTATTGAACTGTGGTATACAAGTATAATTATGTTTACCACTGCACCACTGTTTCAAGGCTCACTGAACCTGATCTTACTGTCTCCACCTGATGACGGCAAACAACTAGAAACCAGTTGTGATGTGTAAGGGAATGGGATGTGAGCAACACAATATATTTCTCCTCCGTATTGTTGAATAGCTTGCGCGTAATGCTGTCCTGTCTATATGAGCGAGATTGATTCCAAGTAGCCGAAGGACCCAGGTTGAAATTGATCAGATATGTTGAACACATATATTGTCATAATATTACGAATAGAGATTGCGAAAAGGACACACCCTGAGAATGAAACTGTATGAACCCGAATTAGGTACATGCGTCTCTGTAACTGGCTACAAAACGATGTCGAGTCGGTGAAGTTAGAACAGCTAAATCGGTTGAGCATCCGAGCTTACGTGATATTTTCGCGTATTGATTACTAAAAGTTCAATTAAAATTTTATGCATTTTCGCAGGGTGAACGAGGATTACCTGGAAGCGTTGGAGAACATGTAAGAAATGATTTTTTCACAAATCACTTTTATGAATGACCTGTTGGCACTATTATACGTATTATGAGCCATTAACGTGAACTAATCTCAATAGTGTAGTCCTGGTGATTTTTAATTGAATATTGAATTGAATTGAATATTAAATTTAATTGAATATGACTCCACATATCATAATTCAACATAAAACAAACTGAAATTCTGTATTATAAACGAACAAAAATCAATTCAACATATTGATTTTTTATTTTTTATTTGCTTATCATTTACTTAAATGGTATGTATTGTTTTATTAATTGATATTTATACAGGCACAAATTGGCAAATGGCAAATTACCAAAACCGGATGATTTTTAATAATTTCGGAAACCCTCCTGAAATAAGTGGTTTTAAAATTGAGATCATCCAAGCGGCATGAATGAACGACCCATATCTACATGCATTTCTACGACGTACACTCTACAGATGGTTTTGTGCTACTTCAGAGAAGAAAAATAAAAAGCCAGTTTCGGAGTACTCATATCCCTCCGCTTACACATCACAACCGGATTCTGGCTGTTTACCGTCATCAAATGGAGAGAGTAAAATTAGGTTCAGTGAGCCTTGAAACAGTGGATAAATGGTAAACAAGGTTATACTTGAATGCCACTGTTATATAGGGTTTTACAAAAAACCACGATGTTCAAATGTCCACAAAGTGATTCCTGACCAAGCGCTTGAGGTGCATATAAAAGACCAATGTATTGTGGTGCTCACATTCCATTCCTTACTCATCACTACCGGTTTCTGGCCGTTTACCGTCATCAGATGGAAAGAGTAAAATCACGTTCATTTAACCTTGAGAAAGTGAATAAGTGGGAAACAATTGAATGTCACCGTCAATCAGAATGGTAGAACCAACCTTTGAATGATTGATCCACACTGTGGATAAAATCAATGGAAAAGATCACCCTTGAGATCTGAGTAATCCAAAAATGATCATTTCCGTTGATTTGATTGGTTGACTTCGATTCACTTTGTGGATCAGTCATCCAATAAGCGTAAACAAATTTCTAACGAATAAGATTAATTTATTCAATCAAAATTCGAGCAGAAACTAAACGAACAAAACGATCGAGTTTCGTGGAAAAAAAATTATTGGCAGTCGCATATTCACGTTTAATGCTGCTCTTGGTTTCGTCTACCAGCCACATCCAGCGTAGGAATGGAAATTGTAAGATTGCAAACATTTTTAAACTCGCACTGTTTCATTATTCATTTGAATAATCTCCGACCGGTGAACCAAAATCGCCATAGTTCAAAATATAATAGTTCATAGCATTTAAAACGTGTGGGGCTAAAAAATATCTTCGGCTTACATAGAAACACGTTAAGAATAAACACGAAAGAGTTACTTGATGGCTGAGAAAAGAGAAATGTGTGGGAAAATAGATTTAAATTTAAATTTCGCGCTCAAACCATGCTTGCGAAAATTGATTGTTGTTCAAACCCATGTGTTAAATTTCGTCTATTCAATTCAATTTAATGGTCTAAAAAGTGCATAGCTTTAAAAAAAACCACGGAATCATATTTGAATTACGAATAACATAGTTAGTAAAAGCGGGATTTGTTTGTTTGTGCAGTTCAGGAATCAGGTGAAAATCCATAGGCAGAAATTGTTTTCAACAGGTTGGATGGGGTAAACATGTATAGTTTACTTCGATGCATGGGTTCAAAGCTTTTATGGTGCAGAATGTTTGGATTGGTCGACATGAAGTTGTCCAAGTTCGATTTGAATATATCCAAGTTGGGTGAATGTGCAACGTTACGGAGTAGGGAGTTCCAGGTAAAATACCGAATGTTTGTGTGATAGAATAGGTTGGTTGTAACAATCATATCCAACGGTGCCTGCGAATTTGGAGATTTTTTATCCAAGTAGCTTGTTCAATCCAAGTTGTTAACTTGTGTTTTTGCTAAAAATTCCAGTAGTTTTTGTCATTGTCATTGCTTTTGATTGCAATCTGATTCAACGAATGGCGTTGAAAAAGTGTAAACTTTGGATGTGGCAAATAAACCACAATCAAATATAGCGGCTATTCTGTAACTGAGCTACTTGTGTGCCTACTGAAAATGAGATGTTAATCTATTGTTTCAAACGGGACAAGACGGAAATTGGTCTGCCAATTTCCTTATCAATTTCCGTGTCTAGCGTGAGGTTAACCGCAATAGATAAACGACAATGGTTAAATGATGTATTCTTTCAAACTGAAAGTTTTGAAGGGTGACGATGGGAGGCGATACAGTCACTTGGCCTAGGACTTTGGTCTCACTCATGCTGATTGTCGAGCCAACGTTTTTTACATGCTGACAAAAAGCAAGTGAATAACAAAGACAAAGATGATAGTGTACAGCGCTTGAGTACTAAATGCTTTATCTACGGCCGTGAAGCCTGCAATACGTGAAAGGAAGCATAATGCTTTCCATCTAAAACGCATATGCCGTATCTTGAACCTATGTTGAACGGATAAAGTTAAAAATGCCTAATTGTTTTCTAAGGCTGGTCTACAAAGCTTTTTCATCCTACTACGACAGCGCCGCCTACGGTAGCTTGGTCATGTATACATAATGGAAAATGGTCGTATTCCGAAAGATCTACTCTATGGTGAGTTGCTATTAGGAAGTCGATGATTGAGCAGACCGCACTTGCGGTACGAAGAAATTCGCAAACGAGATATGAAAGCTCTTGGCATTTACCGCGCGATCTGGGAAGAACTTGCTCTTGACCGCTTACTTTGGAGGCATTGTGTAAAGCGTCTTCTGCAAGCTGGGGAGGAGCAGATACAGCTCTTGGCTGCTGAACGCAGATCACGCCGCCGGCGTGTAACTGACGCCCTACAACAGAGTTCTGCCTATCGTTGCAAGCGCTGCGGAAGAGATTGTTCCTCCCGAATCGGACTGTTTAGTCATTCGAAAAGCTGTAAAGCATGAAATTCATGCGATTGTGATGTATATCCATGGTCGACATCAACCGAAGGAGGCCAACAACATTGGTTAGCATTGTAGAGTGGTAAAGATATTATGTACCCACTGTCTTTATAGCTGGATATATAAAACAGTTCAACTAAGTTCAAATACAGTACGAAGTTGGGTAGTGCATCTTTGGTGTTGAAAAAGGCTAACGAATTTTGGTTTCAAGCAATATTTCCATATTTGCAAACAAATAACCGGTCGTAGTTTGTGTGTGACGGAATATCAAAATGCATTTTGTCTCTGATTTCTCAATGTAATCCAGTTCATAGTATTGAGTTGCAAGTGTTGTTTTTCTATATCAATCCAGATAAAGTTGACCTGTTTAGTTTAACGTTGTATTCATTAGCCTTGCGCAAACATCAACTGTTTCGCAGCTGATAAAGTCTCCTTTTGTAACATCTAGCAAGCAGTCGCGACTTTGAACAACATAATTTGGTCGCCACCGCTGCGGTTATAGATGGCCTAACCCCATCTCTCAAAATCTTCCATTTCGCACAGAACTGACAACTCAGAAAATTTTATGGTAGAAAAAGCATTAAGCTTAACAATAACCATAGAATGACAAGGTATATGGAACATATAAAAAATATAAAAAATATTTCAAAAATCAATAGGGGCACTCGCATACCGCATGGTTCGTCATAAACTCATTGAGTTTGGAAGCGAAAACCTCAACAGATTCTGATCGTGTGATTTCTTGATTTATAATGCAACGAAACAGATTCTATTAATTCCTTCAAAGCAGGTTCAAATTAAATACTCAACTTGCATTTTGATATATAACTTTCCATCGTTTCTTAAATCTTCAATGCGTCACTAGACGAATTTTCTACATTCTTATATTGTTATTGATATCCTGTTTGCCAGGATGCTCGCTGTAATAATTTTGTTTTCCGTGTTTTGACAACAAATCTCCATATTCACTCGCTCGAATCAATTAATGTTGCCATTTTCGGATTGTTCACAAGATAGTGGCAGTTTTTCTTAGTATACTTATTCCGTCTAAACGAATACTGTGGATATTTATTTTCCTTTTCAACACAGCTCATTGAGTAATCAATGACCCCTTTGTCAAAGCTGCCGGGATACTTTTACTTGTATTTTGTCATTTTTTCAACCTCTGGACACGTAATAACCGTCTTTTACAATGAAGTTGGTGTATCAGAGCATTTAGAGAATTCACCTCGTCAGAATTAAACGTTCTTTGTCGGCTTTACAGCATTCAAGTGTCTAGTTCTTAGGATATTTCAAAAATTCGATTGGATCTCACAATTCAATCGATGTTCGAGTTCTGGCAATCATACTAGTGTATCGAGTTAAACCACATCCTGGAATAATGAAAACAAAAGTTTTTGGTTAAGCCATGTACCATTTGAAAATCATTTGAAATGGCGCTTATTGACCATTCTTCCGTTTCCAGGGTCAACCAGGTCCTCGCGGTCCAATCGGTGATCCCGGTTACCGAGGGCAACCCGGAATCAAGGTGAGTGAAGTTCATTTTAAAGTCAATCGACTCATCATAAAGAAGGAATGTTGTAAAGGTATCCGTGAGAGCAGTCTTGGTATAACATAGAAACTTTATTTTTCATGAACATGGTTCCCTGATCAGTCACAATATTTACCAACGTATTGATCGACTTTTGTTTTGATGGGAAGACCTGACAAGGAGATCAGATCGGTTGGACGACCACAATAGATATTGCTGGCTCCTTCTGAACTGGTCGGACATATGACGCTACTCAAATGTGCCAGTCTGGAGAAACATTCATGAAGGCTTAATCGCGATCGGTCAACCAGTGGACGGTAGCTCAGGCCGTAAGGCGTGAGACTAAAATGGTGAAGGTCCTGAACTCGAATCAGACCCGAAACAGGATATGCACTGCTGATGAAATCAAATAAGAACGAAATTCGAGTCCAGTGATTCCAATGTGGACCGTTGTGATAAACTTTGTAAATAATTCAAACGACTTTTGTTTATCTAAATCAGCAAACTCCCAGGCGGAAAAGTTTGCACTCGTGTGCATTTCAAACAATCCCGAAATCGGGACATTAAGCCTTAAATCTCATTATACCTTGATTGGAAATGGATGCAGAGAGTACACCAAATATAACCTTGGTATTTGTGACTACTCATCCGTGCCAACCCCATCGAACTATTCACAAAGTTGATGACGACAGTCCATAATGGAAGCACTGGACTCGAGTTTCGCTCTTATTTGAGCTCATCAGCAGTGCATATCCTCCGGTTCGGGGGTGGGATTCGATCCCCCGACCATTATCATTGTAGTCCCACGCCTTAACGACCTGGGCTACCGTCCACCGTTTGACCGATCGCAATTATACTTTCATGAACTGTTCTCCAGACTGGCACGTTTGAGTAGCTTTGTTTGCCCAACCAGTGCAGAAGGAGCCAACAACATCTGTTGTGGTCGCCCAACCAAACAGATCTCCGTGTCAGGTCTTTCCATCGGATACAGTGTAAGCCAACACCGATTAGATCTGATGGGCATGGTTGTTTAGGCGAGATTTTTGAGAATAGGTTGTTTATATTTGTGACTACTCATCCGTGTCAAGCCCATCGAACTATTCACAAAGTTGATCACGACTGTCCATAATGGAAGCACGCCTTCTATCCGGTAAAGCTATACTTCCTGTTACGCTTCTTGTAAATGAAATGCCACCGCCAACTTGCAGTGGGAAGGGTGTAATTATCTCATATCACTCGAGATCAACTCACATTTCGGTCTTATCGGCGAGCAAGTTGTGGATTCACGTCTTGGAGTCACTTGATTCAACGTTAATCAGGCCATCCACCTTTTTCTGCGGCTCCGAAACTGGAAACGATGTGTCAACTGTCAACTTATACAGAATCCCACAGGGCGAAATAAACGAATTCTTGTGGGTTTGCGATTTCGCTCGTCTGGTTCGCTCGGCGTTTCCTGTTCTTGTCTCGTGCCGGAGGGTGCTGTTCTGAATATCATTCGGGTGTTCAAAATTCGCGATTTACGCCTCTACAATATACAACAACTACCTGATTGTACTTCATAGTTGTTCTCCGAGCTGGTATGGTATATCGGACAGACTGGAAGAAGGCTGGAAACAAGGATACATGAACACAAACTAGCTACACGACGACACGACCACAAATCAGTACTATCGGCACACATGGATCGAGAAGGTCACGAATTCAATTTGGATAGAACAGAAATCATCGCCAAAGGCAGAACCCGTCATGTTCCTCGAAGCGTGGTATTCAACACCACAATCAATCAATGAACACATTCAAGTGGATGGGATCTACGGACCAATGAGAACACGCCAAGGAGGACATGCAAGGATTCTAGCCAATCACAATAGATGAGGTCGAAACGCAGCAAATAAATTCCAATGATGCCCACCGCCCAGTTACTTCGAAAGAAGTTTCGCTGTTGATGTCATCTAGTTTGATGACGAAACGTCTGCAATCAACCATACCAGCTCGGAGAACAACTATGAACTACAACAACTACCTATACACAAGCATGAGTTTGGTTCAATTCAATTCAATCGTCTGTTTCAAGAGTGCATACTCGAAGCGAGTTGAAGAAGGCATGATACAAATTGTCTTATTGCCATTACGATTTTCTCATTGGCACATATGTCACTCCAAGTTCATTCTGAGTGGTTGTGAAGTGAGACAGGGTGACAGCTCGATCATGTTGATTTTGGCGGGAACATTAAAAAGGTCCAGTAATATCGATCAATAATTTCCAAGGCTGAATGTAAGGACAAAAAGTAGAAGAAGGAGAAGAAGAAGGAGAAGAAGAAAATAACTTCAATTGTTTGAATGAATTTTCAGCAAACAAAGCTAAGTTAACTGCTTAAATATGTTGAAAATATTCCGCGAACGAAATAAAAAGGTTAGGTTTTTATGTGAGTCTCATCTTCAAATCTGGACAGCTTCCTGGGACAACGAAATAATTCTAGCGTTTTGAGAATAGAGCAAAGTTCTACCTGCCCGTTATTTTTCAGCTCATGTTTTTTCATTGTTCAATTTTGGATATTTTCCGACTGACATACCAAACGACTATCGTTCAAAATGTGTAAAGTGCAAAACAATAGGAGCATTTTTATTCAATTCAATTCAATTCAATTTTAATGGTCTAAAAAGCATATAGCTTTACAAAAAACCCTGAATAATATGGCAACAACGAATAATATAACAAGCAAAAATGGGATTAGGTTGCTTACTGAGCAGTTCAAGAATCAATTAAAAATCCAAAGGGCAGAAAATGTTTTCGATTGATGTGATAACAAATGTAGATACATGGTGTTAATATGTATAGTTTTCTTCGATGCACGGGTTTATGGTCAAAAATGCATCGAGGCTTCTTTTGAAAGTTTGCTGATTTGGTGAGTTTATAACATCATCTGGCAGATTGTTCCAAGTAAAACAAACTCGCAAATGTCGTCTGCAGTTGAGTCTCGAGTGAGGGACAGTTAGAATAAATGTGTGAGCTCTTGTATTATGCGAGCTCCGTAGATTCAATAAACATTGCAGTGGGTGATTTTCGGTATTCAAAATATTGTAAACCAGAATCAAATCCCCTCAGAGACGACGACGTGGATAATCAAATAAATTTAGCGTTTTGATATAGAAGTCCGCACAAAAGTAAACCAAATGTCTTTGGAAAAAATAATTATGACATGAGGAATCAATGGACACACAGATTATGTTAGATTTTCAGCGAAATAACGCAAGTAGTAGACGTCATTTTAAATATTCCACTTATCCATGCTTTTATTGATTTACAGGGATTCAAAGGTGTGCACGGGCCGATTGGTCCTAAAGGTCGACCAGCTCATCCAATCACAATCCAAGGACAAAAGGGAGAACGAGGACCGCCTGGCCCCCGAGGTCCGGATGGAGTTCCTTGCACAGTTGATACACATTCAAAACAGAAAGGATTGCCGGGGCCACCTGTGAGTGTGTCTGTTGTTTACGAGCCACCATTGATCGTTCAATCAACATAAGAGAGTTTCTATCATGAAAGGCAATGGGAAATGAGCTGTCAGTTGATATAGTGTCAGTGTAATAATACCATTCTCTTGGCTGCCGAAAAATATTGATGATGATGGCAGTATTTTTGTAGAAATGATAACATATGTATTCTGATGCGTTGGCGGTTATTTTGTTACATCAGTATATAAGAATGGTTCCATTAGACATGGGATGATAGATTCATACAATTTTGCAGGGTATATTTAGGATCCTTACATTAATTCTCAAATGTCGGCGTCTGCAGAATAGAGTAATTAAACTTAGGAGCAGCGGACAAGTGCTGAAAATGTCGCATGATAGTAAAATGCTTTTGATCCCCATTAATCGAGATCTTTTATTCGATGGTTGGATGCGCCAATTTTGTTTAGCCGTGGCTCGAACGTTTATTTTCGCGTTTTCAAACTTTCCCACCACACACATTGTACTGTTTTCGCTGCTTCGGTAAGATCAATACGATCAATATCCGCTGGAAATTTATGTGAATGCTTTAACAATATGCTGAGACCCACGGGCTGTGATTTTGAGGTTTCCGATGCATACGAACTACCAATTCAAAATAAGCGGTAGAATGAAAGTCAGGGGATAAGAGCACTCAAAGATATCAGCTGTTTGATTATGTATGAGTTGGGGAAGATGTTTAACTTTCTCTCTACGATATGGGATTATTTTTTATGTGTAGAAGGACAGAAACAATGGTATAAAGGAAGAATAACTATTCCTATTCAACACTATGTTACACATTCAAGAATATGTTAATAAATTGGAGCTTGCTTTCATTAAAACCATTTCGATCCAAACTTAAAAATCAATTTCTTAGCGATAGAAATGTGTCTTTGTATTTCGTTGTTTAACTACTCATTATTGTAAGTAGAATGTTTTCAGTAAATTATACTATCCAAAAATTGATTCAAAAATCCATTTGCAATCTCGTTGCCATTCCAGGGTTATGCAGGCTTAAAAGGTGATCGTGGTGATTTTGGAGAAATCGGCATTCCGGTAAGCAGACAGTTTTCAATTAGGTATATTAGGAAATTTCATTATTTTACACAAAACTAATTTTGAAATTATTCGCTAGTATTTCATACTAACTTTAGTGTTGTGCGACTGGCTCCATCGGTGGGTTAGCCAGCGTGCTTGATCACTCGATTCATACAATCTAACACGCTTAAACATGA
>JACCGJ010000206.1:30385-48447 GCA_013407085.1 Atriophallophorus winterbourni | reverse complement strand
TGGGAATATCTTGGGCGAAAATTTCCAAAATACCATTTGACTTGCCTTTGCAAAGGCAGTCTTAGTTTGAAGGGATGTTAATAAACTGGAGCATATCCAGACACCCAAATGTTTTTCTTCACTGCAATTTTACAGGACATGTGAACCTATGCGGTACGTGAACTCTACTCGATTCCCCACATTCATGAGCCTTCATTCGTTGAAGTTAAACGCAGTTCATTCTTCAACAACCAGCTGCGAAGCGTATCAAGATCCTTTTGCAATAGCAGACAATCTTCTTGGCCACGGACGCAACGCAATATCCTTATGTCACCCGCAAATAACGAAACGCTACACCGAATAATTTCCGGTATTTCATTGACATAAACCAGAAAAAGGATCTGACCAAGGACTGAACCTTGGGGAACTCCGCTAGTCGCTGCGATTGATTATGATAATGTTACGTCAATATGCACCTGGGTAATGCGATTTGTTAAGTAGTCATTTACCCAATTCAGCAACTTTCCGGTGATACCAAGCCTTTCAAGTTTCTGCAGTAGTAAGCTATGGTTAACACGATCTAGGTAAAATGCGTGTATTGCTTGCCCTTTATCTACCGCTTGTGTCCAATCAGATAAACAGAGATAATTTCATCTAAATTCATGCTGTTTTTTCGTAGAACGTGTGAAGTAGCCTAGAAATCATGTCAAACGTCACGTGCGTACAAAACCCCACGTGACAGAACCAATGCGTGAGAGATAGAAATGCTCAGCTGAGGTTACTTGTGTTCTAAATCTGAAATTTTTTAAACAACCACAGGGCTACTTGCTTAAACTAGGAACAAACAGAGGATAATAAGGTTTGAACTTGTCAACCATTTTTGGATACGGATGGCACGGTCAACCGGTTCAATCACATGAGTCCACACAAACGAGGATGGAGTTAAGCCCATTGGTTCGAACGAAAAATTCGTATTCGCACGCGTTCACACACCCCATGAACGTTTCGTGCTGTTTGCACTCATCCAGTAAGGACAGTATGACTAAGATCCGAAAGCCTTGAAACAGTGGAGAACTTGAACTTGTAAGCCATGCTTCGATAACATTAGTCTGGGGTGTGTGCATTCTCATATCTGTCTAGGCCTGCGCAACTTGACAGTACCTTAGCCCCCGTGCAGTCTCTTGCTGTGCAGCGCTTTGCCTGGATTAGGCTTGTGCTTCATACCAGGGTGTGTGTGATGGAAATGGATGCAAATACGAATTTTTGTTCAAAACCACAGGTCTAATCAATCTGCATGTGTGGGCACATAAGATCAAACAGGCTAGTCGGGTGATTCTTATCCGAAATTGGTTTAAAGCTCAAACCCTGTTTACCATTTCGCCAAAAATAATAACTGTTTACCAGCACACGAAAGATTATCAAATCCTCCGAGTTTAGTACAAATGAATCAAAGCTGAAGAATCCCCATTGGATCAACGAAGTATACGCATACACAATCCAGGCAATAAATTGAAAAGCAAACTTTTTATAGCTGCGTTTTATTTTCCCGGAAAATTACAGCATACACAACTGGCACACGGATGGAAGCGCAACAATACCATGACAACGGCAAAATCGATATGACAAGTGAAACGTTGCACCGCCACAAGCAGGCAGGGAAAACAAATGGTTGGAGTAAATCAACGACTTGACGTACTAATAGCCAAGAGAGAGAGTAAAAAGCCTACAACACACCGGTTAGAAATCATGGCCGACAACAAAGGGTTCAACATTGTATGAATCGGCGCGCTCATTGGACGTTGGAATACGCTTCTTCACCGAGGTCAAAGTACTTGGTGGCCAAGCGACCTTGAAGCGCCGCCAAGGCTAATTCCCCTGCACGTGAGTACAAATCACCTTAAAAAGAGAGTCAATGCAATATTTAACCCGGCTTCGCATGATCAACAATAACTTAAAGCATATGATTGACGTGGGGAACTTACCAGCCCGGTTGAAATCTTGATCCAGACCAAATCCGCCTACCGAGTACATCTCAGCCATGCGTCCAAGAATACGATACACCGGTAGAAGATCTTCCGCGGCATCGTAGCCACCCTCGGCATCGAGTCCCTCGTCAATTAGACCATTTGGCGTGGCGCAGGCACTATCTACCGCCTTCTCGTACCACACCACAGCTTCAGCCCAAGAATCGGGCGAAACAGACGGCAGTGTATCGGAGTTCACTGATTGCAACATTGGGAGAAATAGAAAGTCACGGGGATCATGCGCTGGCGGCGTTGCATTTGCCGAGGAATCGGATATGGTCGCGGCAACATCCAGATAGCGAGCGAGTAGAATCATGCAACGACGATCACCACCTTCAGCGGCGCGCCAGAGATAATCCACTCCAGAACGGAGATCATTCTTCACCGGCTGTAGTGGACATGCAAAGTAAACAAGTCATGTCATATAAAGTAGCTTTAATCAAAATGGGTTCTGATTCGCGGAAAGCAACAATACCTTGATGGGACAATCAAAAAGAAGTTGGGTAGGTAAGCCAAGGTGATAGTGCGCCATCACAATCATCGCCTCCAGGCAACCGAGTTGCGCCGCATGGCGTTCGTGGAACAGAACAGCTCCCCAATCGATTTGCTGTTCTCGCATGGGAGTAGAGTTGTTACAAGGCTTGTTCTCGTTCGAGGAATCGGAGGACCTATCGAAGTGGCCACCCAAACCAGCGTGAGACCAACCGCCTTTACACGTTGGAAGAAACTTCCCAGCTTCGTGCAAACGAGCGAGTTCGTGATGAATCTGGAATGCAACGTAAGCGCATCTTCGGTTTAATAAACGGAATGGAAATACAACAACACCAAATATTGTTCTAAACGAGCTCATTTGCATGCATTTCCATCACACACACCGCTCGACCGATTTCGTTCTGTTTGTACTCATCAGGTAGGGACAGTAGGATCAGGATTCGCATGTGCTTGAAACCGTGGAAGAATGGTAAACAGGTTGCACTTGTATGCCACTGTTGGATAAGGTTGGTACGACTAACCTGATCAATCACATGAGCCCACACTCATGTAGACTGGGTTTGAAACCGATTATCATGAATATAAAAGCTCATTACTAATTACCTGGGCGAAAAGTAAGTAAGTAAGTAATTGGCATGCATCACCATCACACACACACCCCACGACCGGTTTTGTGCTGTTTGCGCTCGTCAGGTAGGGGCAGTAGGATCCAAATGCGTTTAAACCATGTTTACCATTTCTCCACTGTTTTGAAGCGAGCGGATTTTGATCGTACACAACGCGAAAGCGGTTGTGGGTTCTATGCGATGAGAATGCATGCAAAAACGGATTTTTGTTCAAAGCCCATGGGTATGATCACATCTATAATTATGCTGACACGTGATTTTACACAGGGTGGTCGTGTCAGCCATTATCCAACATTGACATACGAGTTCACAACCATTTCTCAGGATTGTTAAGGCCTGTAGATTTTGATAATACTGTCCGTACACGATGAGTGTAAACAGCACGAAACCGGTAATAGGGTGTGATGGAAATGTGGAGTTTTTGAGAAAGGATAATTATTACTTAAAAGATAGAATAACAGAATAAGGCACACCACAGGGTCTGACACATTGATCCAATTATAGGGACATTCGCGTCAACCTTTATTTAGTAATCCACCACCATTTCCAGGTTCACCGCACCTGATCCCATTATCTGTACGTGATTAAGTGAAGATGGGTGCGTGGTGTGTGATACACTAGGAAGCATCTTGGTTTGATCAAACTCGGTATACGCCGAAGAGAAAGCATATATGCCGAGGCTTAAGGAACCTAGAAGTATTCTATCTCTGTGCAGTCTATGACTGTGTGGAAGTCTGTCTGGTTCTAAGAATGTGATTTCATCTATACATACACTTAGTATCATACCATTACTCGCACCATACAACTAGTTTCAAGCTGTTTGCAACACTCATGATGGGGAATCGCCAAAAATCAGTGGATGGCAGAAAAACTTCAACTTTAAGCCCACTTGTGTTCGCACAATCATCTTTATTAATCAATCACATTCATCTCTCCCAATAGGAATCCTCGAGGGTTTGCACATGCGTTCGTTAGATTTGTGTACCACTACGACTTGAGCTAATCTGATACGAAGCGCTCTGCGCCAGAAATAAACATGTGGCGTCTGTATCACCGAAACAGTGAATGAAAGTAACTTACAAAACATCCAAACACAATACATTTAAGTATAAAAGCAAACACCAAATCGAATAAGACTGCTTGAAGCATGAATCAGCATCGTACTCGAACAGCATCAAGGTCAAATGCGCATGGAATCGAGAAAAACAATTCACTCGAACGGTATGACAGAATCGATTTTCTTTCAACAGACAGAACAAAGCAACATGTCACACGGCGGAATTCAGTAAACAAATCAATAATAATGTTGACTGGACAAAGACACCAAACCAGACGCAAGGACAAGTCCCCACGTTGAGTCATTTCGAGGTTACACAAAATGTGCCCTGCAGAGAGAGAGAGAGAGAAATGAACAAAGCTTACCTGCCCGAGAACAGATTGTCCAATTTCCTGATCCAAATTTGTTGGATGTGTGGCGCAACTGGGTCGATGACCTTCATGCATCAGCTGATGAAGCAAATTTCCCGCCATTCGACGATCTTCCTCCACATCGAGATCACTTGATTCGCTCAAATTGCGGCGGCGCTTTGGCATACCAAACGGACCAAGAAAGCGACCCGTCGGGTTCGGGAACCAATCCATTGAATTTTGATGATTCAAGGACGAGGGGAAAATAGCCTCGTCATCGCTAGTATGAAGAGTATTGTGACCAAAGAGGCTAGCTCCTATGGGACACGGCGAGGTAGGAAGAGAACTGCCCAGCAAGGAAGACAAGGAACCATTGAACACGTCGCCAAACGGATCTGTCGACAGACTACGTGCGAAGTAGTTTGAATGGGGATCGTAAGACGAAGTCGGTGACTTGAAATGGATGCGACCGGAATACCCAGAATCTCCGGAGGCAACGCGCGTACGTGTGGAACGGACCTTCCCCAGGGTTTCAGCAGCGAACAACGGTTTAGGATAAACCTCAGTAGGAGTTACCGGAGGGGTGTTCAACGGCAAGTGAAGTTTGACATGAAGAGGAGTTTTATCCGGGTTGTCACTACTGGCCATCCCAGCGTCCAGTTTGAGCACCGCCAAAGTGTTCAAAGGATCCTCATCCAGCATGTTCATGCTAGGAAATTTATCCAAGGCCAGATCATCGGACAAATTGGATGGAAACCCATCGGAGAAAACCGAGAGACTGTCAACACGACGTCGGGGGCACAAAATGAGTGAAGCGCCACTGTGCACGCTTTCGGTTGATCGTGCAACAGTTGGCCCGAAGCGACAATTTGCCGAGGTAGGTTGACTTAGACTGACCGAACGACGTCGGTTGTTCTGTTTCAAAGGTGTACGGTTGCTACCAATGTTTACCTTGAAAGCAAGCGAAAAGGATAAGTGGATAGGTGCATGAGAGCATGGCAAGAAGCGATTTGGGTTATCACATTTTAAACATGGGATAATAGATAATCGTTTACATGGAGAGGATTAAAATACCGGGTCAAGGCTATAAGCTCACGAAGTGATAAAACTTTAGTAAGTAGGGCTAAGAACCCAGAAGCTATTTTAGCTAAAATGTCGGTGAACAGGGGTTCCACGGACACAGAGGAAAGAAATCTCAATTGCTGATTTCTTAGGCTAACCTAATTTCCCTCGACCTGTAGAGAACTATTCAATTAGAAATGCTGGAGTGACAGATAATGCGGCGAATTTGTGGGAGCATGTTTGTTCAGGCGTAATTTTTCCTGATCTGCGTGAGCCTGAGCGATAGATTTATAACCGAGCTCAAGTTATGTATAAGCGTTACCAAAAAAACCCACATACATCCATATCAAAATTAACAAGTGCACGAATAAATACTATCTGTTTTCCGGTACGCCGTAACATCACAAGCAGGGCCCACGCACATTACCGCATAGTTATAAACTGCACGTGGGTCAAAATACGTTTAGACGCAGTGTGAGAAGAGCTCAGAGCATGACAGTATGGAGGCCGATATGTTATTGAATTTTCGTACTTGATCATGGATGAAATAATAGGTGATTGCCCAGCCCGAAAAACGGGATTAAGTAAATGGACCACCCAATACCAAGGGAAAACCGATTTCGCTTGATCGCTGTCAAAGTACCTTGCCGGTTAAGTGCTATTTGGCGACCTACGGATACCATCCCGAATATCTCACGGGATCAAGGTGTACAAAGCTTAGGCGAGATAACACGAGGATAGAAATCACAGAAAACAACCAGAAGCTTGGATCTACTAACAAATGCAAATAATTCGTGCTTGGGGAAGAACATCCCGATTTATAAGGTCAACGACAAAAGGGAAGCATGTTAATAACAAATGAACGAGGAAGCGTTTATACTTAATTAAAAGTGGCACAACTACCGCATGCATTAGGGAACACGCATGGGGTAAGAGAAAATGCTCCACGCAGTCAAGGAGTGCGTGGTTGCTCATATTAGTACTTACTGTTCTATACATTCCGCACGGATGTGCAATCGTGCAGTACTTTGTGCTGTGCGGCTAACACCGTGCTAGATTGATTGGCCAGAGATAGTGAGCTGCATGCTTAAACTGGCTGGAGTCTCACTACCATTTCCTTTTGTTTTTTCTTCCTCATATCTGTCTAGGCCTGGGCAACTCGAGAGCATCTTAGCCAACGTGCAGTCTCTGACTATGCGGCACTTTGCCTGGATCAGGCTTGTGCTTTCATACCATCATATACATTTTGTAGTTGTTCAAGTCCCAACCTTACCTATTTTTTAGGATTATATTTTGCCACTGTTGTATGACAGTAAAACATTGGGTACTGGTGTAATGCTGTCCCATGTTACGATAAGTTGGGGTAAGATGTTGTCAGGTGGTCAGCGATCCCGCATGCAGCTCACTACCGATTCCAATCACGTTACCGTTGTAATGAATGTTGGAGTACAACGCTTGTACGAAGGCTATCGACGTCTTGAAAATTTACTCAGCTCGAAGAAACAGAACCGATTGGAGCACAGGCTGAAACAACATCCAAGAGATTATTCAATTCACAGCAGAAGGAAGGCACATTCAAGATTATACATTTGAGTTTACAAGTATCTTCAATTTTTGTTGTTGACCTCTTGTAGTCGCTATCGACCATGGAAGTACATCGCTAGCATACTCCATACTGCTTCACGCTGCAATAAATTCCGATTCCAGAGGACCAATCAATCGCACAACAATTATCGACCGGGGTCGCTTGCAGGCTGTCCCCGTGATTTGAGTTCAGCAGCCGAATGCAGCACCAGCACTTCCCCAGCTTAAAGATGACGCTCTACAGCACAGATTCAAAGTGAGCGATCAAAAATAACTTTTTTCCACCTCTTATGGTTTTTATAGATCAACGTAAATTCTACACCCAGCAATGGGAAGATTCTCGTAAGAAAAAGAAGATAGATACAGTATTTGCGAATCATAAAATAACGGGGAATATATATAAGACTCAGGAATCCATCGAAAGAAGCGCTAACAATTCGCACAATGACGGAGAATTTGTGACAGAGACTCAACTGACATGTATTTATGTATGTATAAAAGCACAGTTATCGGTGCTACATTGCACTAACTGTGGGACTTAGAGTAGTCCCCATATAAAAGCTAAATTTCAATTTGCAAATGAGGATTTATCCTCGAAATCGCAAATAAAATGGGTTTAGCACAAAGTCAGAACGGCGTTCGAATGTCAGGTCACGGATGCGCATACCTGATGAGCGGCAATAACCGCGAAACCGGTCGTGTGCTTCTGTCCTGCTTTTCGAACGTCATATACTACTTATTAATAAAAATCTGACTTTAAACAAAAACTACCATCCTGCTGTTATTTGAATGTTGCAAAAATATTCAAAACAGTTATCGGTGCTACATTGCACCAACTGTGGGACTTAGAGTAGTCCCCATATAAAAGCTAAATTTCAATTTGCAAATGAGGATTTATCCTCGAAATCGCAAATAAAATGGGTTTAGCACAAAGTCAGAACGGCGTTCGAATGCCAGGTCACGGATGCGCATACCTGATGAGCGGCAATGGCCGCGAAACCGGTCGAGTGCTTCTGTCCTGCTTTTCGAACGTCATATACTACTTATTAATAAAAATCTGACTTTAAACAAAAAGCACAAGCCAGGCTGATCATCTATGGTATCAAAGCACAAGCCTGATCCAGACAAAGTGCCGCACAGTCAGAGACTGCACGTGGGCTAAGATACTGTCAAGTTGCCCAGACTTAGACAGATATGAGGGGGAAATAGAAATAGAAATGGTAGTGAGACTCCAGCGTGTTTCAGCATGCAGCTCATTACCGTTTGGCCAATCAATTTTGCACGATGTTAGCCGCACAGCACAGAAATGCTACACGATTGCACATCTGTGCAGTATGTAGCTCACTACTGGTGGCCAATCAATTTAGCACGGTGTTAGCCGCACAACACAGTACTGACATAAATGCCGATGAGGATATCTTGGGCTTCACGGTGAACTTCATAACACACGACAATCGAGGCAGCAGTGTCAAACGTGCAGAGCAGAAGAACGCCCACACGGGATCAGCAGCATTCATGAGCAACGACACCACACCGTGACTTACAACTTTATTCTCTACGTTCGAAGCACCTTCCGGACCGGAGTGCTGTTCACTGGGATCTGCGGTCTCGGGTATAAAAGCCAAAGAGTCCGCGAGTTCGGAAGGAGCAAGGTCGAACGACGTGAGGCCAAGGTATTCACACAATGGATTGCAACGATGACTGTGAAAGAAATAAGCCATTCCTTTGGGTCCCAAATTGCCATCACTGTAGCCCACGCCATCTGAGGTGTGTATTTGTGGGTCGGTGTACAAATCGCCAACGCCTTGAATATCTACCACCAGAAGACGATGCCCCGAACGTTCAAAAGTAAAATGACTGAATGCCTGATTGAATAATAGAAATTAGATCGAGTTTAAAATGTGACCCCACGAAATATAACCAATTCAAATGTCATGGAAAGTGGCTAGAACAAGTTTAGCAAGAGTAATTAATAATGCTTGGCAAAGGCCGCATAAGTACGATGGGCAGACTTCATGATCGCCATGGCTTACTAAGGCAAGGGTGACCGTTTAGGGATTGTAAGTTTTATTCAGCCGAACGTAGCCGTAGGCGTGCTGAAGTGTATGTAAATTCCACCTATATAAAGCAGCAATGCCATAGAAAAACGAAGCACTAGCCATTGAACGCCAGGCATGTAAATTTGGTACTCTAATTATTAGCGTTTGCTTCAGATTTCCAGGGTCTGCCTATGCAAAACACAGAATTCATAGAGTTCGTGCATCCTCTGAGCGGCATTCAAGACACGAAGGCGCAATTGTGCAGTACTTTTGTGCCTTGCAGCTAACCGTGCTATATTGAATTGCCGATGGCAGTGAGCTGCGTGCGAGAACACGCTGGAGTCTCACTACTAGTGTCATCGGTTACAAAACATTGTAAATTACATAAACTTGAAATACAAAACGTATTGTTGCGAAATGGAATTAAGCTTTCACAGAAAAGAGCGACGCTACAAGGTATACGTGCACACAAATAGCACTCAAGTGGCGTGAATGAGTAGATCGACATCAGCAAGACAGTTTTCGTGACTTTCACTTGATTACGTCATAAAACGCTTTCTCTAGCTATCCAATTGAAAAGCGTCGGCATCGAGTTTAGCAAGGTTACTATGTATGAGGTATGATAGATTCCTCAACGATAAATCATTTGCTACCTCATCCTGCGAGCGTACTGTCAAATTCAAATTTGAGGAATCAGGCACGGCAAAACGTCAAATTTCCGGACACGTGCTAAGATTCACCGTTTTACTGATGGGGGGCAAAATCTACATTCCGTTGATTTATACCACGACTACGAAAAGTGACTTCTAAATTACTGCCTAGACGAACAGCTGAGATATTGCCAGGTCTTAAGCAAAGCCTTTGACAAAGAGCCTTGCCCACAAGGCATTGGGCTGAGATTTCGAACCGCCGACCTTTTTGGCCTGATTTTCTTTGCTGATGTTTGAAGGGCACCACCACACACGATAGTTTGATGTACCATAAAGGTGCATCCACAATCGCACTACGTTAAGTTCCAGTCTCAGCGTGATGCAAGAGAAACTGCGTGCAGGGCTCGATCGCATTCACACTAACCTGCGGTGTATTGCGCAAATTCTCATCCACAAAACCTGAGTTTGAATTGTATTTTCGATATTCGCCTTCCATAAACCGTTCGATGTGATAAAGTTGCACGTCACTGTCAGAATTCGCCGCGGAGTTGTTTGGACGCATCTCAATTATGGAAAGCTGAAAAATATCCACCTGAAAAACACAAGTTCAAGCTAGACGATAGAAGAACAGGATCCGGAAAACGCACAAAAGTTAATATGTATGTATATATGTATGAATGCACAAGCCTGATCCAGGCAAAATGCCGCACAGTCAGAGATTGCACGTGGGCTGAGATACTGTCAGGTTGCCCAGGCCTAGACAGAAATGACAAAAGAAATGGTAGTAAGAGAGTACAGCGTGTTTCAGCATTCAGCTCACTACCGATGGCTAATCAATTTAGCACGATGTTAGCCACACAGCACAAAAATAATGTACGAGTTAATATCATGGACTATAAGACTAGGACAAAACATGTAGCATAGAACTGTCGGATATGAAGCACATGTACGGATGCACAATTGTGCAGCACTTCTGTGGCGTATCGGCAAAGACGAACCTGATTAATTGCTCATGGTGTTCAGCTGCATGTGCGAGTACATCACAGTATAAAGCCAATTATCCGTTGCTTCTATTTCTGTCTAGCTCTGGGTAAACCAACAGGTACTCTGACCACGTGCTGTTTGCCTCACCGCTAGCTTGTGAATTTATACATAATTATATTGAGAAAATTAATCTATAGAACACTAACCAATAAGTCTAGGCATGGGCAACCTGACAGTATCTTATCCCACGTGCAGTCTCTGACTGTGCGACACTTTACCTGGATCAGGCTTGTGATTTCATACATACAACCAATAAGTCAAAATTCTTTCTAAGGTTTGTTTACCTTAGTGTCACAGATAATACAATAGTATAAAAGCAATAGTGAATATCAAATGTAAGGCTCACGAATGTTATTCTTTTGCATATGTAAGTCCGCCACATGTTGGGGTAGGGAATTCCAAAGAAATATAGCACGTACGGCGAAAAAATGGCGCCGACAATCAATACGGGAACTTGGAACGTAAAGGGATAAGGTATGTCCGCGTGTCACTTTCCCTTCACACACATCAAGCAAGTGTTTTAGTGGATGTCCTTCGGTAGACACAATTCTATAAGTCAGAATAATATCGCGTCGTATCCTCCTTTTGGTAAAGTCGCATAGACCCAGACGTCGCAATTTTTCGGTGTACTGAACATTGCGAAGACCCATCACTAACTTTGTTGCTCTATGATGGATTTTATCGAAGAGAGCAATATCCTTTCGCAGCCAAGGAGCGCAGACCTCTACCACATACTCCATCGTAGGGCGAAGGTAGACCTTCATTATCCTTGGTAACGTTACCAGAGAGAATCTTCCAAATATTCTTCGAAAGATATCCAACAATATGTTTGCCCGTCGATATGTGTTCTGGCAGTGCGCTGTGCTCTTCAGGTTCCCGCTAATCCACACTCCAAGATCTTTTTCTAACGAGCTCCATGCTAGGTTTTCAGTTCCCAATCGATATGACCAAGGAAAATTCTTGCCAAGATGGAGCATCTTACATTTCTGTATGTTGAATGACATGTCATTCATGGCTGCCCAATTCGACACGCTGTTCAAATCCATTTGCAGTTTCTCACAATCCTCTGCAGAACTTATTGGCGTCCAAATTTTCATATCATCCGCGAACAGGACCATTTTGGACGATATGAGGGGGGGTAAATCATTTATGTACAACAGAAAGAGGAGCGGGCCTAGCACAGATCCTTGTGGGACTCCACTGGTGGTTTTGAACGTTTGGGATAGCGCTCCGTTAACTTTAACTTGGGCGTCGCGATCTGAGAGATAGTCGCACAACCATGAGAGGAGTGGATCACATATTCCTAAACGCATCAGTTTTTGAAGAAGCAAATGATGATTGACTCTGTCAAAAGCTTTCGAAATGTCTAGGTAACAGACATGGATGCAAGAACTTTTATGCAACTCCTTTGTCCAGTCGTCTAACGCTATGAGAAGATTCGCTAGACAAGAGCGATGAGATCGAAATCCATGCTGCGCTGGCGAGAACAAATTCTGCGATTCAAAGTGTGCAACCATTCTTTTCGAGACTATACGTTCCATGAGCTTAGCAATAACCGGTAAAAGTGTGACGGGAACACAAAAACCGCGACTCAGAGAACACTGCGAAAGTAAATGGCCAGGAATCACTTTGTGATTCTGTATATGAACATCGTGGTTCTTTGTTAGAGCCATATATAACAGTGGCATACAAGTTTAACTTTGTTTACCGCTTTTCCACTGTTTCAAGGCTCACTGAACCTGATCTTACTGTCTCCACCTGATGACGGCAAACCGCCAGAAACCGGTAGTGGTGTGTAAGGGATGGGGATGTGAGCACCAGAATACATTGGTAAATGGTGGTGCATTACTGAAAATTTGATACTAAAACAAGTCAAGCGCGCGACAGAGAAGTTGGGAAATGTAATTGAAGCTTCATTGGAAGTAAAAGTCGAAAGCACATCAGCTCATATACACAGTTTTTGCGACTACAAAAACGTGAACAATGAGGAAGGGTGATGGTATGGAGTTGAGTAGAGAGTGGAATAGCTTAATGCGTTTAGATGTCGGAGCATAAGATTAGGCTGCGGATTCGAAAGATGGCATTCAAGGGCACAACGGAAATCCGATTTGCAGCAAATCAGGTTACGTACGTGTGAACAACAATGAACTGACAATGGGGTCAATGCTACACAACACAGTACAACAATTAGTTAAGTTATGCAAGCACAAGGCGCATCATGGTTACCACATCCCGGGAAAGATGGCAGAAATGACGCCCTTCGCGTCCGACCATATGATCTGAGAAGCGGCGCAACGTAACAAGCCAAAACTACTGACGGTTATCATTTTTCAAGGCGGGGAGAATGTCGTATATCGTTATGTCTGTTTGTGTTTTACCGTCTTTTTATATTATAAACCGACACTGAGACTCGAATGTGTTTCCGCATGCACATTAGTATCAGCGGTAAATCAATTTATCAATAGATTGACTGCGCGGTAACATGTTAAAGCACAATTTAGAGTTGATAGCATGCGACTTAAAGGATAGATCACCTTTTTTGGCGGATTTTGCCGGTTGAACGCTTCACCCCAAAGTTTAGCTTCCATTTGAAGACGAACATCATCAAAGTACACGTGTCGTTCCACTTTGTTTATGTAACGCTTAGCAACGTAATTCGTGGCGTGATGCCAGTCAGCGGATGGAGAGCCGGAATTAGACAACTTTTTCCTGTGATGTAAACAAAAATGAAAAAAGATGTAAATGAAATAAGATGAATCAATTGAGACACGTGGCAAATGGAGAATTGTTAAATAGCATGGTAGCCACTGTAAAATAGGGTTCGTACAACAAACCACGAGGTTCAGATAGAGAATCACAGCGTGATTCCCGGCCAAGCGCTCAAGACGCATATAAAGATTAATGCATTGTGGAGTGTAAGTTCTGGGGATGTGCTCACCGCAAAACCTAGAGGATGAATCAAAATTTAGTAGCGAAATTATTATAACGTTATTGAGGTTAGAGTAAAGCGTGGCTGACCGCCAGGCGAATTTAAGGCAAATTACAGGGATTTTTCAGGAAACGCTTTGCCTGATGTTATACCAAATAGTATCGAAAATCTGGTGTTTGCGATCTTGATGTAGCTGTGCTTTAATGCCATGTGCGCACCAGAGAAACATTTGAAAATCTGCATTTGATATACACAGAAAGCCTCAAAGTGTAACAGCACGATTGCTATGGTATATGTATGAAATAACAAACCTGATCCAGGCAAAGTGCCGCGCAGCCACAGACTACATGTGAGAACAGATATTCCTATGCTACTAGTAAAGTAAAACGAATATGGACACCGGAACAGATGAAGCACGAAACTCACAGGCGAAAACATTCTCGCATTGCTCCACGGTCGAATGGAGTGGATTCCAATTTTACAATAATTTCGTCGACGACCCATTTTTTCTTGATCGCACTGTAACGATGGCGAGTCACAGTAAAAACGGGCACAGCGTGAGTAGGGAAGTCTAACCAGGGGTCGAGATCAATTGATTGCAATTTTCTCAAAGCTCGTTTCCAGAGTTTTGCTGAACACAAGAAAACAAAGGTTAGCAAGGTTTAGCCGGTGCCGTAACATACAAAACCTAAAACCTTTTAGCTGAAATAGTCTTCCGATTGTTACTGAGTAAATCATATTTGTGTTAGCAAGGTGATAAGAATCTTGGTTTTCTTATTCTCCAGATTTGGCCCACGGGGTTGGTTAGGGGACGGCAAACCGAATGAGATGCAAACAAATTATCGGAGTCAAGCGAAAAATCCCAAATTCCAAGAGGAGGAAGTGACAGAAGGGTCATGCAAGCTATCATTACTATAATGGACAACGGTAGATTAGTGGAAGTGCCGAATGTTCAACTACTATGAAAACACAACACAAACTGTTCTTAAGTAGATGGGGAGTGACTTAACAGATTTGACATTTTTAGAACCGCAAACAGGAATACGGGTCACCCCATCTACAGCAACTTTGATTATCTAAGACTTGATCGGCTTGAGCCAACTCACAGTATAGCCATACTCACAACGACGATGTGCACTCGTACGATTAACACCGTACTAAATTGATAGGTCACCGGTAGCAAGCTACATGCAGAAGCATACTGGAGTTTCACTACCATTTGCATTACTATTTTCTTTTTCATGTGTCTAGGGCTGGGCAACCTGACAGTATCTTGGCCCACATGTAGTCTATAGCACTTTGCCTGGGTCAGGCAACAAGAACAATTCGAGAAATCACAATTACGGCTCATACAGTCCTTGACACAGATCTTTAAACTTTAACCATCATCCTTGTCACAGAGTGAAAACTCACAATCATTGATCGAATCAACTGCTTCTTCCATATCACAATTCAATTACGACCCGACTTCCGGTGTCACTTTCGATTCTTGGTAAAAGCGATGGAAGGATACAGTTCGAAACAAATTCACGGGTAAGGATGATGCCTTCAAAGCCCACCTCTTGGTCCGGAAACTTGGTAGAGTCGAACATGAAGGGCAGAAAGGTTAGGCCTATAAACCGCGACACAAGGCTTTCGATCGGTATTTACTGAAGATGTGCTGGCAGTGAGCGTAGTTTAAAAAGTGGCTAAAGGTTATTTCGGGGACAGATCTACCTGGTTTACTGAGACTGGTTGTATTATATGGAACAAAGGGTCACTCAAAGAAGTTTAGTGATTGCAACCTAAGGTTATTCGAAAATCTTCAGCAGTCAAGTGAAAAATTACTGCAATACGTTCTAGGATATCATGATCGAATTTCCAAACGTTGACATTCAGAAAGGGAATAAGCGCAAATCGGTACTTGTTTTCGTACTAACTTTAGAATCAAAGTATGGCTCAGCATAATTTCCTTCCTTTTTCTCTAAAATATTATCATCATCACACAAAATAAAAAAGGAACGACAAAAATTCTAATGAAGTAAATTTATAGTTCCTTTGATGATGCACTTTTGTTTTCGTAACATAAAATCATAACTGCACTGATAGAGAAACTTGCCTACTTTTAGCAGCTACCTGAAGACGATGGTGTAAAATTTCCAGACAAAAATCTTAATTTTGTAGGGCCAGTTGCACAATTGAATACCGTTAAAAAATCGCCGCGCGATTGGTGCCTAGCACAGATTAATCTTAAGCACTGTCCCTTAAAAAAGCAATTTTTCTCGTGTGGATAAATACACAATGCAATTATTTTTTGAACGTTGTTGGAAGTAATAATATGTGAATATTGTAGCCGAAATAACCAATGCTGAAGTGTCTGCTGGTCAATTATTATTATATTATATTTGCACAATCTGATACAGATATAGTGCCGTTCAACATAAACAATGAGATGTACAAAGCAAGAAGGGGGGTACAAAGCGTTGTCATCGGCATCGTTGCTGGTCAATCGCATATTTTCGGTAAAAATCTGGGTGCGCCAATTGATTTCGGATAGAAGTAGTAGCAAAATCAGAATGAGGAATAAAGATGAATAAAAACGTGGCATTATTGGTATTGTACTGTACTACGGTATCAGTATTAGTATAAAATTTGATGTACCGGGAAACTTTAATCTAAAAAATTTGCAGACGGTTAAAAGTCTATCATTTAAGATTGTTTTAAAAAAATTGATTCATAAAAAAAACTGATTCGAATTCTTACCACATTTATTGATACCATGATTCTGTGGTTCCGATTTTGGAATCACTAACCGAACTGATGACGTTGATATTGCAGCGTCCGAATCTTCCATTGAATCCATATTGAAAAGTGAAGCAGAGGATTTTGTTTACACATTAGCCACAAAAGAAATGATCCACGCGCTCAATAGAACGCCTGAAAGAAAACGAATGTAAATTAATCGAGATGAAAGATGCAGTCGAAAAATCATTCAAATTATTTGCGAAAACGCTGAGGAAATTTCTTCAATTGTAACTCACGTTTAACGAACAATTAAATACGTGAACTTGAAGTCTTTGCGTTAATCTGAGAGCGTACGTGACAATAATCTACAGAACCTTGCAAAATTCGGTACTAATTTTAAATTACCGCCGAAACTAATTTTGATATCAGAATCACAATGAGATAGTCGATCAAGTTCAGTTCAGTTCAGTTCAGTTCAGTTTGCACAGGACTGTATGTGGCTAACGAGCCAATCGAGCGTCCAGATTTCTTTCGGTGGTATGCTACAGAAGATTGTCTACCACTTGAAACAATATTTTCACAAATATCTTCTGGTATGAGAGAAATCTGGAATGCAACAGAAAAACTCCCCTCACCAATAGGTGAGGAGAAACATTAGTGCGTTCCAAAGACAACATGAGGATCATACCAACTATTCCCTCACGGATAAAAATCAGGAAATAATGAAGGCCACACAGAGTCAAGTCTATTCTTAAAACCCCCTACCGAAGTAGAACAAACAACTTCTTTAGGAAGTCGATTCCAGTAATTTACCACCCTCTCACTAAAGAAGAACTTACAAACATTTGACTTGACATGTTAATTGGCCAGTTTTGAAGGGTGGCCTCGAGTACCCACACTTGCCGCCAGAGAGTGCAATTCACTGGGATGAATAGTACTGAAACCTGACATGATTTTGAAGTTTTCAATCAGGTCCCCACATAGCCTCCTCCTTTTTGATGAGAAAAGCTCTAGACTCAGCAATCGTTCCTGATACGACCTACCCGATTGCCCAACAATCATACGAGTAGCTAAACGTTGAACACCTTCCAGCTTGGCAATATCATTTTTCATTCTTGACCATTCTTGAACGCAATACTCGAGATGTGGTCTTACGACCGCTTTGTATAATGGTATGAAAACCTCTGGGGACCTGCAGGATAAAACTGATCGAAGGCAAAAAGCTCTCTCCTAGCGCGTTGTGCAGCAGCTGCGCATTGATCAGCCCATTTAAAGTCCCCTGAAACTTATATACCTAAGTCACGAACTTTCGGCACCCCATTTATCTCAAGTATACCATCTGGACCAGCAACCTCTAGCTTCCTAATGTCTTTAGACAAAAGATTGCTTTTAGTGAAGTTAACTGGTAGATCCCATGTAGCAGACCACTTGATGACCTTTTCTATATCCTCAAGAAGATCCTGTTCATCCAGTGATCCGATAATCTTGACATCATCTGCAAA
>JACCGJ010000206.1:0-29385 GCA_013407085.1 Atriophallophorus winterbourni | reverse complement strand
CGAAAACCTCAACAGATTCTGATCGTGTGATTTCTTCAGGCAAATAGTTCCAAGTGAAACAAATTCTTACCGAGAAAAAAATACGACGAATATCCAATTGAGAATGCGGAATGCTTAAAGCCTTTGAATGTGTTCGTGTTCGGGTAAGGCCAATGGGATTTAGCAAGTGTTTAAGGGGATGGTTTACAGTATGCAGGATTTTGAATGTCAACATGAGGACACTACGTATCCGCCGTTGGGTAAAATCGTGTAGGTTCAGTTTTAACATTCGCTCTGTGAAAGGCAAATTTCTGTACCGGGAGACCAACTTTGTAGCACGATGATAAATCCTGTCGAGTAGTTCGATATCCTTCCTCAGCCATGGTGCCCAGGCTTGGATGGAATATTCCATAACAGGACGTATATACGTGTTAATTACCCGGGGTAGGGTTTCGGGCGTAAAACTCCGGAATATTCTTTTGAGAAGACTCAGGATACTGCAAGCTTTATTGTACACCATCCGGCAATGATGTCCAGGCTTTAGGTTAAACGAAACCCAGATACCGTAGATGCCCATCGTAATCTCAAGATGATCACATGGGCCATAGCGTTTCACGTGATTAAACAGTTCGATTCAGGAGGAACAATCTTTCCCACAGGGCTCACTGTGATAGGTAGCAGTCCGCCAATCGACGGTGTTTGCACGCTGCCTGCAGGGCAAGGGATTTACAGTGTGGAGGAGAACTTTTGCGCGCTGGAGAACATGAGTACAATAAAATCACTTAAACCAAGCTGAATTTCCGAACGATTCCACTTGATTGAAATAGGCAGCGACTACCGTATTCTATCAAAGATGTCATTTTCACACTTTCTATCCCCGGTTACACGCTCACACGGAGGTGGTAATAACATTCTGCGAATAAGTACGGGACAAGTGAAAAAACCAAAGCATGCGGACTCTTGAAATAATAGTGAAAGCTTTGAAACCGCGCTTAAATCAGGCAGAAATGACAACAACGCCCACGAAACCTTATCGTGTTGTTCAGAATATCGCGGCGTGCGCATCATATCCAGGTTCATTGTGAATCTGTCATATACGGGGTCAGCTGAATCACGACCAGATGGCGTTCCTGATTCAATCGTCTGTGACACTGTTGACCCACACTTCAAGACACACGATCCAGCATTAATCACCGCACTTCAGTTTCTATTCGAAGAAGAAGTCAATGGTCTTATTCGTGTACACGAATTTTCTGCAATAATATTAATTCAACCACACACACACACTTTTCCAAAAACTTTACGTAGCAAAATGTTAGGGCGAGGATTCAATGTCGAAATTCACACTGTCAATCGCCTCCTAAGATCAGGAATAACTTTTGACTGATCAACCAAATAGCGGGCAAGGTAATGGACGAAAGAATTACTGAAATTCAGTTCTCAAATAGGGGACCAGATATTGGCTTCGCGTAGATGAGAACGATTTGCAAGCCATGGGGACCTCATGCAGTGGGCGTGCATTTTCGGACAAAATGACTGATCAATCTGTCTGTGTCAATCGACAATCATATCTCGAATGAAATCGGTAAAGGCATAGCTCTGTCGTGCAATAACGTTAATATCTCTTTTTGATCATCAGGAAATCATTTTCAATTATACCGGGAAAGATTATAGGGGTTGTATGTGTGTATGAAATCACAAGCCTGGTCCAGGCAAAGTGCCGCGCAGTCAAAGACTAGGGAACAATACAGGAAAAAATGTTTAGCTTCATCAGATGGGACAAAGAGGAAACGGCATAGAAAGATAGCCTGCGAATAATCAAGAACTATGCAATCATATGATCAGCCCAGTTGGGACTGTGATAACGTAACGCCAAGATACTTGAAACAAGTGCATCTGCTGAACTCAGCGCGATTGAAAGAGACCGAAGGAATGTTGATTGCGCCTTGATTCATCACCTGATGTCAACTTTTTTTCCCTCGATTGGTTAAGAATTCAGTATCCAAACGAAAACAAACACACGCCAGTCTCTTATAGTTGAATCACTCTTGATTACATAGATTCTCCTAAATATGTCTGTCCCGCTTGTCCCTTTAATTTGAGTTGCCTGGCGATTTCGTGCTAGCTAGTTCCGTCAGAGTCCTCGCCACGTCGTCGGGACTTTAGGACCGACTTTCTCCTATCAATATCTGATATCCTCCATTGCATCCTGTTTCCAGACGGATGCCATTTGAATAGTCCTCATGCAATTCTTACGTAATCAAAAGTTATATGGGTTTGCGATTGCTTAGTCGGGCGTTTTGACGCTTCTTACTATTGCATTGTCCCACAGGTTTAATCGTCCAAGCGCTCACTACCGACACTCATCCATCGTGCACGTTACGCAACGCTAGCAGTTCCATGCTATATCTATAATCTACCACCAAATACCCGTTAGCAACAGATTGCATAGATAACTTTCAGCAGGCGATAGAAATACTGACAAAAAGCTGAGAACTTTACAGTTTCTGTTTTTAACAGCACTTCGGAATCAAGGTCAGTAGGATATTTACTGTGGTGGAGTATAATGCTACTCGTTATGGTGAGAAGGTAAACGCAGCAAGTGTTTTTGAGAGCTATCGCGTCATCCACACTAACCCATTATTGGTTAAAGCTGTTTGCCCTCGTATGGTGGACACGGTAGGGTTAGGTCCAGTGAGTAGTACAGGAGTGGCGAACAGTTATGCTCGCAGTTCATCAGTAAATCTACATTAAATCTGAGAGAACAGATCAAGCCAACTGATCAGCGATCAGATGCTTTCATTCCGCATATTAAAACAACACTATTCACCTTCGGAGTTCAAAATAGCACGCGAGATTAATCAAGACATATCCCAACTGAATAGCAAGAAAGTGAACTTGAGGGTTCGCGCATGTGTAGTGAAATTCTCGTATGTAAATATGAACTCGTAAACCAGGTACAAAGTGAGATTGAAGAACAAAACAGATCAAAATAATCCTTTAGTGTAAATGCTGCATTCATTCAAAATAAGTAATTCAATTTTTTTAATGGTCTAAGAAGCAAAAAAGCTTAACAATAACCAGACGATGGCAAACATTGAAATGTAAGTGTACAAAACAATATAAGGAATTAGATTAAGCAGTATATAAGTGTTCGGGAAACTAATAATTCAATAAAAATTTGTCTAATTTTGTTTTAAAGTCATGCACTAGTTGGAGTGAGCACCGGTCGAAGGTAAACTGTTCCAATAAAACAGTCCGACAGAAATAAAAGTACCTTCTACGTTTATCATGCGGGAATATGGGGTACGACCAGCACATATTCATGGGTCCGATAATTCCTCGTATCCCCTCGCGTGAATAAATCCTGTAAGGGATGGTTCTGGGTATGGAATGTTTTGTAAAGTAAGATAAGGTCTCCTCTGATTCGTCGATAGGGAAAATCAAACAGATTCAGTTGAGCTATCCTTTCTTTATATGGTTTGTTTCGGATGCTGAGAACTAGTTTCGTTGAGCGTTGATAGATTCGCTGCATAAGTTCCACATCCCTCTTGAGCCACGGAGACCATGACTGCACCCCGTATTCCATGACTGGTCTCAAGTATGTATTCATGATCCTTGGGAATATCTTGGGCGAAAATTTCCCAAATACACGTTTGAGTTGCCTTGCCGGTAGGTCTTCGTTGAAGGGATGTTAATAAACTGGAGCATATCCAGACAACCAAATGTTTTTCTTCACTGCAATTTTACAGGACATGTGAACCTATGCGGTACGTGAACTCTACTCGATTCCCCACATTCATGAGCCTTCATTCGTTGAAGTTAAACGCAGTTCATTCTTCAACAACCAGCTGCGAAGCGTATCAAGATCCTTTTGCAATAGCAGACAATCTTCTTGGCCACGGACGCAACGCAATATCCTTATGTCACCCGCAAATAACGAAACGCTACACCGAATAATTTCCGGTATTTCATTGACATAAACCAGAAAAAGGATCTGACCAAGGACTGAACCTTGGGGAACTCCGCTAGTCGCTGCGATTGATTATGATAATGTTACGTCAATATGCACCTGGGTAATGCGATTTGTTAAGTAGTCATTTATCCAATTCAGCAACTTTCCGGTGATACCAAGCCTTTCAAGTTTCTGTAGTAGTAAGCTATGGTTAACACGATCTAGGTAAAATGCGTGTATTGCTTGCCCTTTATCTACCGCTTGTGTCCAATCAGATAAACAGAGATAATTTCATCTAAATTCATGCTGTTTTTTCGTAGAACGTGTGAAGTAGCCTAGAAATCACGTCAAACGTTATATGCGTACAAAACCCCACGTGACAGAACCAACGCGTGAGAGATAGAAATGCTCAGCTGAGGTTACTTGTGTTATAAATCTGAAATTTTTTAAACAGCCACAGGGCTACTTGCTTAAACTAGGAACAAACAGAAAATAATAAGGCTTGAACTTGTCAACTATCGTTGGATACGGGTGGCACGGTTAACCTGTTCAATCACATGAGTCCACACATACGAGGATGTAGATAAATCTATTTGTTCTAACGAAAAATTCGTATTCGCACGCATTACCATCACACACCCCACGAACGTTTCGTACTGTTTGCACCCATCCAGTAAGGACAGTATGAATAAGATCCGAAAGCCTTGAAACAGTGGAGAACTTGAACTTGTAAGCCATGCTTCGATAACATTAGTCTAGGATGTGTGCATTCTCATAGCTGTCTAGGCCTGGGCAACTTGACAGTACCTTAGCCCCCGTGCAGTCTTTGGATGTGCGGCGCTTTGCCTGGATTAGGCTTGTGCTTCATACCAGGGTGTGTGTGATGGAAATGGATGCAAATACGAATTTTTGTTCAAAACCACAGGTCTAATCCATCTGCGTGTGTGGGCACATAAGCTCAAACAGGCTAGTCGGGTGATTCTTATCCGAAATTGGTTTAAAGCTCAAACCCCGTTTACCATTTCGCCAAAGATAATAACTGTTTACCAGCACACGAAAGATTATCAAATCCTCCGAGTTAAGTACAAATGAATCAAAGCTGACGAATCCCCGTTGGATCAACGAAGTATACGCATACACAATCCAGGCAATAAATTGAAAGGCAAACTTTTTATAGCTGCGTTTTATTTTCCCGGAAAATTACAGCATACACAACTGGCACACGGATGGAAGCGCAACAATACCATAACAACGGCAAAATCGATATGACAAGTGAAACGTTGCACCGCCACAAGCAGGCAGGCAGGAAAAACAAATGGTTGGAGTAAATCAACGACTTGACGTACTACTAGTAGCCAAGAGAGCGAGTAAAAAGCCTACAACACACCGGTTAGAAATCATGGCCGACAACAAAGGGTTCAACATTGTATGAATCGGCGCGCTCATTGGACGTTGGAATACGCTTCTTCACCGAGGTCAAAGTACTTGGTGGCCAAGCGACCTTGAAGCGCCGCCAAGGCTAATTCCCCTGCACGTGAGTACAAATCACCTTAAAAAGAGAGTCAATACAATATTTAACCCGGCGTCGCATGATCAACAATAACTTAAAGCATATGATTGACGTGGGGAACTTACCAGCCCGGTTGAAATCTTGATCCAGACCAAATCCGCCTACCGAGTACATCTCAGCCATGCGTCCAAGAATACGATACACCGGTAGAAGATCTTCCGCGGCATCGTAGCCACCCTCGGCATCGAGTCCCTCGTCAATTAGACCATTTGGCGTGGCGCAGGCACTATCTACCGCCTTCTCGTACCACACCACAGCTTCAGCCCAAGAATCGGGCGAAACAGACGGCAGTGTATCGGAGTTCACTGATTGCAACATTGGGAGAAATAGAAAATCCCGGGGATCATGCGCTGGCGGCGTTGCATTTGCCGAGGAATCGGATATGGTCGCGGCAACATCCAGATAGCGAGCGAGTAGAATCATGCAACGACGATCACCACCTTCAGCGGCGCGCCAGAGATAATCCACTCCAGAACGGAGATCATTCTTCACCGGCTGTAGTGGACATGCAAAGTAAATAAGTCATGTCATATAAAGTAGCATAAATCAAAATGGGTTCTGATTCGCGGAAAGCAACAATACCTTGATGGGACAATCAAAAAGAAGTTGGGTAGGTAAGCCAAGGTGATAGTGCGCCATCACAATCATCGCCTCCAGGCAACCGAGTTGCGCCGCATGGCGTTCGTGGAACAGAACAGCTCCCCAATCGATTTGCTGTTCTCGCATGGGAGTAGAGTTGTTACAAGGCTTGTTCTCGTTCGAGGAATCGGAGGACCTATCGAAGTGGCCACCCAAACCAGCGTGAGACCAACCGCCTTTACACGTTGGAAGAAACTTCCCAGCTTCGTGCAAACGAGCGAGTTCGTGATGAATCTGGAATGCAACGTAAGCGCATCTTCGGTTTAATAAACGGAATGGAAATACAACAACACCAAATATTGTTCTAAACGAGCTCATTTGCATGCATTTCCATCACACACACCGCTCGACCGATTTCGTTCTGTTTGTACTCATCAGGTAGGGACAGTAGGATCAGGATTCGCATGTGCTTGAAACCGTGGAAGAATGGTAAACAGGTTGCACTTGTATGCCACTGTTGGATAAGGTTGGTACGACTAACCTGATCAATCACATGAGCCCACACTCATGTAGACTGGGTTTGAAACCGATTATCATGAATATAAAAGCTCATTACTAATTACCTGGGCGAAAAGTAAGTAAGTAAGTAATTGGCATGCATCACCATCACACACACACCCCACGACCGGTTTTGTGCTGTTTGCGCTCGTCAGGTAGGGGCAGTAGGATCCAAATGCGTTTAAACCATGTTTACCATTTCTCCACTGTTTTGAAGCGAGCGGATTTTGATCGTACACAACGCGAAAGCGGTTGTGGGTTCTATGCGATGAGAATGCATGCAAAAACGGATTTTTGTTCAAAGCCCATGGGTATGATCACATCTATAATTATGCTGACACGTGATTTTACACAGGGTGGTCGTGTCAGCCATTATCCAACATTGACATACGAGTTCACAACCATTTCTCAGGATTGTTAAGGCCTGTAGATTTTGATAATACTGTCCGTACACGATGAGTGTAAACAGCACGAAACCGGTAATAGGGTGTGATGGAAATGTGGAGTTTTTGAGAAAGGATAATTATTACTTAAAAGATAGAATAACAGAATAAGGCACACCACAGGGTCTGACACATTGATCCAATTATAGGGACATTCGCGTCAACCTTTATTTAGTAATCCACCACCATTTCCAGGTTCACCGCACCTGATCCCATTATCTGTACGTGATTAAGTGAAGATGGGTGCGTGGTGTGTGATACACTAGGAAGCATCTTGGTTTGATCAAACTCGGTATACGCCGAAGAGAAAGCATATATGCCGAGGCTTAAGGAACCTAGAAGTATTCTATCTCTGTGCAGTCTATGACTGTGTGGAAGTCTGTCTGGTTCTAAGAATGTGATTTCATCTATACATACACTTAGTATCATACCATTACTCGCACCATACAACTAGTTTCAAGCTGTTTGCAACACTCATGATGGGGAATCGCCAAAAATCAGTGGATGGCAGAAAAACTTCAACTTTAAGCCCACTTGTGTTCGCACAATCATCTTTATTAATCAATCACATTCATCTCTCCCAATAGGAATCCTCGAGGGTTTGCACATGCGTTCGTTAGATTTGTGTACCACTACGACTTGAGCTAATCTGATACGAAGCGCTCTGCGCCAGAAATAAACATGTGGCGTCTGTATCACCGAAACAGTGAATGAAAGTAACTTACAAAACATCCAAACACAATACATTTAAGTATAAAAGCAAACACCAAATCGAATAAGACTGCTTGAAGCATGAATCAGCATCGTACTCGAACAGCATCAAGGTCAAATGCGCATGGAATCGAGAAAAACAATTCACTCGAACGGTATGACAGAATCGATTTTCTTTCAACAGACAGAACAAAGCAACATGTCACACGGCGGAATTCAGTAAACAAATCAATAATAATGTTGACTGGACAAAGACACCAAACCAGACGCAAGGACAAGTCCCCACGTTGAGTCATTTCGAGGTTACACAAAATGTGCCCTGCAGAGAGAGAGAGAGAGAAATGAACAAAGCTTACCTGCCCGAGAACAGATTGTCCAATTTCCTGATCCAAATTTGTTGGATGTGTGGCGCAACTGGGTCGATGACCTTCATGCATCAGCTGATGAAGCAAATTTCCCGCCATTCGACGATCTTCCTCCACATCGAGATCACTTGATTCGCTCAAATTGCGGCGGCGCTTTGGCATACCAAACGGACCAAGAAAGCGACCCGTCGGGTTCGGGAACCAATCCATTGAATTTTGATGATTCAAGGACGAGGGGAAAATAGCCTCGTCATCGCTAGTATGAAGAGTATTGTGACCAAAGAGGCTAGCTCCTATGGGACACGGCGAGGTAGGAAGAGAACTGCCCAGCAAGGAAGACAAGGAACCATTGAACACGTCGCCAAACGGATCTGTCGACAGACTACGTGCGAAGTACGTTGAATGGGGATCGAAAGACGAAGTCGGTGACTTGAAATGGATGCGACCGGAATACCCAGAATCTCCGGAGGCAACGCGCGTACGTGTGGAACGGACCTTCCCCAGTGTTTCAGCAGCGAACAACGGTTTGGGATAAACCTCAGTAGGAGTTACCGGAGGGGTGTTCAACGGCAAGTGAAGTTTGACATGAAGAGGAGTTTTATCCGGGTTGTCACTACTGGCCATCCCAGCGTCCAGTTTGAGCACCGCCAAAGTGTTCAAAGGATCCTCATCCAGCATGTTCATGCTAGGAAATTTATCCAAGGCCAGATCATCCGACAAATTGGATGGAAACCCATCGGAGAAAACCGAGAGACTGTCAACACGACGTCGGGGGTACAAAATGAGTGAAGCGCCACTGTGCACGCTTTCGGTTGATCGTGCAACAGTTGGCCCGAAGCGACAATTTGCCGAGGTAGGTTGACTTAGACTGACCGAACGACGTCGGTTGTTCTGTTTCAAAGGTGTACGGTTGCTACCAATGTTTACCTTGAAAGCAAGCGAAAAGGATATTTGGAGAGGTGCATGAGAGCATGGCAAGAAGCGACTTGGGTTATCACATTTTAAACATGGGATGATAGATAATCGTTTACATGGAGAGGATTAAAATACCGGGTCAAGGCTATAAGCTCACGAAGTGATAAAACTTTAGTAAGTAGGGCTAAGAACCCAGAAGCTATTTTGGCTAAAATGTCGGTGAACAGGGGTTCCACGGACACAGAGGAAAGAAAGCTCAATTGCTGATTTTTTAGGCTAACCTAATTTCCCTCGACCTGTAGAGAACTATTCAATTAGGAATGCTGGAATGACAGATAATGCGGCGAATTTGTGGGAGCATGTTTGTTCAGGCGTAATTTTTTCTGATCTGCGTGAGCCTGAGCGAGAGATTTATAACCGAGCTCAAGTTATGTATAACCGTTACCAAAAAAACCCACATACATCCATATCAAAACTAACAAGTGCAAGAATAAAGACTATCTGTTTTCCGGTACGCCTTAACATCACAAGCAGGGCCCAGGCAAATTACCACATAGTTATAGACTGCACGTGGGTCAAAATACGTTTAGACGCAGTGTGAGAAGAGCTCAGAGCATGACAGTATGGAGGCCGATATGTTATTGAATTTTCGTACTTGATCATGGATGAAATAATAGGTGATTACCCAGCCCGAAAAACGGGATTAAGTAAATGGACCACCCAATACCAAAGGGAAAACCGATTTCGGTTGACCGCTGTCAAAGTACCTTGCCGGTTAAGTGCTATTTGGCGACCTACAGATACCGTCCCGGATATCTCACGGGATCAAGGTGTACGAAGCCTCGGCGAGATAACACGAGGATAGAAATAACAGAAAACAACCACAAGCTTGGATCTACTAACAAATGCAAATAATTCGTGCTTGGGGAAGAACATCCCGATTTGTAAGGTCAACGACGAAAGGGAAGCATGTTAATAAAAAATGAACGGGGAAGCGTTTATACTTAATTAAAAGTGGCACAACTACCGCATGCATTAGGGAACACGCATGGAGTCAGAGAAAATGCTCCACACAGTCAAGGAGTGCGTGGTTGCTCATATTAGTACTTACTGTTCTATACATTCCGCACGGATGTGCAATCGTGCAGTACTTTGTGCTGTGCGGCTAACACCGTGCTAGATTGATTGGCCAGAGGTAGTGAGCTGCATGCTTAAACTGGCTGGAGTCTCACTACCATTTCCTTTTGTTTTTTCTTCCTCATATTTGTCTAGGCCTGGGCAACCCGAGAGCATCTTAGCCCACGTGCAGTCTCTGACTGTGCGGCTTGTGCTTTCATACCATCATATACATTTTGTAGTTATTCAAGTCCCGACCTTACCTATTTTTTAGGATTATATTTTGCCACTGTTGTATGACAGTAAAACATTGGGTACTGATGTAATGCTGTCCCATGTTACGATAAGTTGGGGTAAGATGTTGTCAGGTGGTCAGCGTTCCCGCATGCAGCTCACTACCGATTCCAATACAAGTTACCGTTGTAGTGAATGTTGGAGTACAACGCTTGTACGAAGGCTATCGACGTCTTGAAAATTTACTCAGCTCGAAGAAACAGAACCGATTGGAGCACAGGCTGAAACAACATCTGAGAGATTATTCAATTCACAGCAGAAGGAAGGTACATTCAAGATTATACATTTGATTTTACAAGTATCTTCAATTTTTGTTGTTGACCTCTTTTAGTCGCTATCTACCATTGAAGTACATCGCTAGCATACTCCATACTGCTTCACGCTGCAATAAATTCCGATTCCAGAGGACCAATCAATCGCACAACAATTATCGACCGGGGTCGCTTGCAGGCTGTCCCCGTGATCTGAGTTCAGCAGCCGAATGCAGCACCAGCACTTCCCCAGCTTAAAGATGACGCTCTACAGCACCGATTCAAAGTGAGCGATCAAGAATAACTTCTTTCCACCTCTTATGGTTTTCATAGATCAAGGTAAATTCTACACCCAGCAATGAGAAGATTCTCGTAAGAAAAAGAAGATAGATACAGTATTTGCGAATCATAAAATAACGGGGAATATATATAAGACTCAGGAATGCATCGAAAGAGGCGTTAACAATTCGCACAATGACGGAGAATTTGTGACAGAGACTCAACTGACATGTATTTATGTATGTATAAAAGCACAGTTATCGGTGCTACATTGCACCAACTGTGGGACTTAGATTAGTCCCCATATAAAAGCTAAATTTCAATTTGCAAATTAGGATTTATCTTCGAAATCGCAAATAAAATGGGTTTAGCACAAAGTCAGAACGGCGTTCGAATGTCAGGTCACGGATGCGCATACCTGATGAGCGGCAATAACCGCGAAACCGGTTCTGTGCTTCTGTCCTGCTTTTCGAACGTCATATACTACTTATTAATAAAAATCTGACTTTAAACAAAAAGCACAAGCCTGATCCAGGCAAAGTGCCGCACAGTCAGAGACTGCACGTGGGCTAAGATACTGTCAAGTTGCCCAGACTTAGACAGATATGACGGGGGAATAGAAATAGAAATGGTAGTGAGACTCCAGCGTGTTTCAGCATGCAGCTCATTACCGTTGGCCAATCAATTTTGCACGATGTTAGCCGCACAGCACAGAAATGCTGCACGATTGCACATCTGTGCAGTATGTAGCTCACTACTGGTGGCCGCACAACACAGTACTGACATAAATGCCGATGCGGATATCTTGGGCTTCACGGTGAACTTCATAACACACGACAATCGAGGCAGCAGTGTCAAACGTGCAGAGCAGAAGAACGCCCGCACGGGATCAGCAGCATTCATGAGCAACGACACCACACCGTGACTTACAACTTTATTCTCTACGTTCGAAGCACCTTCCGGACCGGAGTGCTGTTCACTGGGATCTGCGGTCTCGGGTATGAAAGCCAAAGAGTCCGCGAGTTCGGAAGGAGCAAGGTCGAACGACGTGAGGCCAAGGTATTCACACAATGGATTGCAACGATGACTGTGAAAGAAATAAGCCATTCCTTTGGGTCCCAAATTGCCATCACTGTAGCCCACGCCATCTGAGGTGTGTATTTGTGGGTCGGTGTACAAATCGCCAACGCCTTGAATATCTACCACCAGAAGACGATGCCCCGAACGTTCAAAAGTAAAATGACTGAATGCCTGATTGAATAATAGAAATTAGATCGAGTTTAAAATGTGACCCCACGAAATATAACCAATTCAAATGTCATTGAAAGTGGCCAGAACAAGTTTAGCAAGAGTAATTAATAATGCTTGGCAAAGGCCGCATAAGTACGATGGGCAGACTTCATGATCGCTATGGCTTACTAAGGCAAGGGTGACCGTTTAGGGATTGTAAGTTTTATTCAGCCGAACGTAGCAGTAGGCGTGCAGAAGTGTATGTAAATTCCACCTATATAAAGCAGCAATGCCATAGAAAAACGAAGCACTAGCCATTGAACGCCAGGCATGTAAATTTGGTACTCTAATTATTAGCGTTTGCTTCAGATTTCCAGGGTCTGCCTATGCAAAACACAGAATTCATAGAGTTCGTGCATCCTCTGAGCGGCATTCAAGACACGAAGGCGCAATTGTGCAGTACTTTTGTGCCTTGCAGCTAACCGTGCTATATTGAATTGCCGATGGCAGTGAGCTGCGTGCGAGAACACGCTGGAGTCTCACTACTATAGAGTGTCATCGGTTACAAAACATTGTAAATTACATGAACTTGAAATACAAAACGTATTGTTGCGAAATGGAATTAAGCTTTCACAGAAAAGAGCGACGCTCAAAGGTATATGTGCACATAAATAGCACTCAAGTGGCGTGAATGAGTAGATCGACATCAGCAAGACAGTTTTCGTGACTTTCACTTGATTACGTCATAAAACGCTTTCTCTAGCTATCCAATTGAAAAGCGTCGGCATCGTGTTTAGCAAGGTTACTATGTATGAGCATTGATAGATTCCTCAACGATAAATCGTTTGCTACCTCATCCTGCGAGCGTACTGTCAAATTCAAATTTGAGGAATCAGGCACGGCAAAACGTCAAATCTCCGGACACGTGCTAAGATTCACCGTTTTACTGATGGGGGGCAAAATCAACATTCCGTTGATTTATACCACGACTACGAAAAGTGACTTCTAAATTACTGCCTAGACGAACAGCTGAGATATTGCCGGGTCTTAAGCAAAGCCTTTGACAAAGAGCCTTGCCCACAAGGCATTGGGCTGAGATTTCGAACCGCCGACCCTCTTGGCCTGATTTTCTCTGCTGATGTTTGAAGGGCACCACCACCCACGATAGTTAGATGTGCCATAGAGGTGCATCCACAATCGCACTACGTTAAGTTCCAGTCTCAGCGTGACGCAAGAGAAACTTCGTGCAGGGCTCGATCGCATTCAGACTAACCTGCGGTGTATTGCGCAAATTCTCATCCACAAAACCTGAGTTTGAATTGTACTTTCGATATTCGCCTTCCATAAACCGTTCGATGTGATAAAGTTGCACGTCACTGTCAGAATTCGCCGCGGAGTTGTTTGGACGCATCTCAATTATGGAAAGCTGAAAAATATCCACCTGAAAAAACACAAGTTCAAGCTAGACGATAGAAGAACAGGATCTGGAAAACGCACAAAAGTTAATATGTATGTATGTATGAAAGCACAAGCCTGATCAGGCAAAGTGCCGCACAGTCAGAGATTGCACGTGGGCTGAGATACTGTCAGGTTGCCCAGGCCTAGACAGATATGACAAAAGAAATGGTAGTAAGAGACTACAGCGTGTTTCACCATTCAGCTCACTACCGATGGCTAATCAATTTAGCACGATGTTAGCCACACAGCACAAAAATAATGTACGAGTTAATATCATGGACTATAAGACTAGGACAAAACATGTAGCATAGAACTGTCGGATATGAAGCACATGTACGGATGCACAATTGTGCAGCACTTCTGTGGCGTATCGGCAAAGACGAACCTGATTAATTGCTCATGGTGTTCAGCTGCATGTGCGAGTACATCACAGTATAAAGCCAATTATCCGTTGCTTCTATTTCTGTCTAGCTCTGGGTAAACCAACAGGTACTCTGACCACGTGCTGTTTGCCTCACCGCTAGCTTGTGAATTTATACATAATTATATTGAGAAAATTAATCTATAGAACACTGGCCCAAATTCTTACTAAGGTTTGTTTACCTTAGTGTCACAGATAATACAATAGTATAAAAGCAATAGTGAATATCAAATGTAAGGCTCACGAATGTTATTCTTTTGCATATGTAAGTCCGCCACATGTTGGGGTAGGGAATTCCAAAGAAATATAGCACGTACGGCGAAAAAATGGCGCCGACAATCAATACGGGAACTTGGAACGTAAAGGGATAAGGTATGTCCGCGTGTCACTTTCCCATCACACACATCGAGCAAGTGTTTTAGTGGATGTCCTTCGGTAGACACAATTCTATAAGTCAGAATAATATCGCGTCGTATCCTCCTTTGGGTAAAGTCGCATAGCAGACGTCGCTTTCGGTGTACGGAACATTGCGAAGACCCATCACTAATTTTGTTGCTCTATGATAGATTTTATCGAAGAGAGCAATATCCTTTCGCAGCCAAGGAGCCCAGACCTCTACCGCATACTCATCGTAGGGCGAAGGTAGACATTCATTATCCTTGGTAACGTTACCAGAGAGAATCTTCCAAATATTCTTCGAAAGATACCTAACAATCTGTTTGCCCGTCGATATATGTTCTAGCAGTGCGCTGTGCTCTTCAGGTTCCCGCTAATCCACACTCCAAGATCTTTTTCTAACGAGCTCCATGCTAGGTTTTCAGTTCCCAATCGATATGTCCAAGGAACATTCTTGCCAAGATGGAGCATTTTACATTTCTGTATGTTGAATGACATGTCATTCATGACCGCCCAATTCGACACGCTGTCCAAATCCATTTGCAGTTTTTCACAATCCTCTGCAGAACTTATTGGCGTCCAAATTTTCATATCATCCGCGAACAGGACCATTTTGGACGATATGAGGGGGGGGTAAATCATTTATGTACGGAAGAAAGAGGAGCGGGCCTAGCACAGATCCTTGTGGGACTCCACTGGTGGTTTTGAACGTTTGGGATAGCGCTCCGTTAACTTTAACTTCGGCGTCGCGATCTGACAGATAGTCGCACAACCACGAGAGGAGTGGATCACATATTCCTAAACACATCAGTTTTTGAAGAAGCAAATGATGATTGACTCTGTCAAAAGCTTTCGAAATGTCTAGGCAACAGACATGGATGCAAGAACTTCTATCCAACTCCTTTTTCCAGTCGTCTAACGCTATGAGAAGATTCGCTAGACAAGAGATCGAAATCCATGCTGCGCTGGCGAGAACAAATTCTGCGATTCAAATTGTGCAACCATTCTTTTCGAGACTATACATTCCATGAGCTTAGCAATAACAGGTAAAAGTGTGACGGGAACACAAAAACAGCGACTCAGAGAACACTGCGAAAGTAAATGGCCAGGAATCACTTTGTGATTCTGTATATGAACATCGTGGTTCTTTGTTAAAACCATATATAACAGTGGCATACAAGTTTAACTTTGTTTACCGCTTTTCCACTGTTTCAAGGCTCACTGAACCTGATCTTACTGTCTCCACCTGATGACGGCAAACCGCCAGAAACCGGTAGTGGTGTGTAAGGGATGGGGATGTGAGCACCAGAATACATTGGTAAATGGTGGTGCATTACTGAAAATTTGATACTAAAACAAGTCAAGCGCGCGACAGAGAAGTTGGGAAATGTAATTGAAGCTTCATTGGAAGTAAAAGTCGAAAGCACATCAGCTCATATACACAGTTTTTGCGACTACAAAAACGTGAACAATGAGGAAGGGTGATGGTATGGAGTTGAGTAGAGAGTGGAATAGCTTAATGCGTTTAGATGTCGGAGCATAAGATTAGGCTGCGGATTCGAAAGATGGCATTCAAGGGCACAACGGAAATCCGATTTGCAGCAAATCAGGTTACGTACGTGTGAACAACAATGAACTGACAATGGGGTCAATGCTACACAACACAGTACAACAATTAGTTAAGTTATGCAAGCACAAGGCGCATCATGGTTACCACATCCCGGGAAAGATGGCAGAAATGACGCCCTTCGCGTCCGACCATATGATCTGAGAAGCGGCGCAACGTAACAAGCCAAAACTACTGACGGTTATCATTTTTCAAGGCGGGGAGAATGTCGTATATCGTTATGTCTGTTTGTGTTTTACCGTCTTTTTATATTATAAACCGACACTGAGACTCGAATGTGTTTCCGCATGCACATTAGTATCAGCGGTAAATCAATTTATCAATAGATTGACTGCGCGGTAACATGTTAAAGCACAATTTAGAGTTGATAGCATGCGACTTAAAGGATAGATCACCTTTTTTGGCGGATTTTGCCGGTTGAACGCTTCACCCCAAAGTTTAGCTTCCATTTGAAGACGAACATCATCAAAGTACACGTGTCGTTCCACTTTGTTTATGTAACGCTTAGCAACGTAATTCGTGGCGTGATGCCAGTCAGCGGATGGAGAGCCGGAATTAGACAACTTTTTCCTGTGATGTAAACAAAAATGAAAAAAGATGTAAATGAAATAAGATGAATCAATTGAGACACGTGGCAAATGGAGAATTGTTAAATAGCATGGTAGCCACTGTAAAATAGGGTTCGTACAACAAACCACGAGGTTCAGATAGAGAATCACAGCGTGATTCCCGGCCAAGCGCTCAAGACGCATATAAAGATTAATGCATTGTGGAGTGTAAGTTCTGGGGATGTGCTCACCGCAAAACCTAGAGGATGAATCAAAATTTAGTAGCGAAATTATTATAACGTTATTGAGGTTAGAGTAAAGCGTGGCTGACCGCCAGGCGAATTTAAGGCAAAGTGCAGGGATGTTTCAGGGAACGCTTTGCCTGATGTTATACCAAATAGTATCGAAAATTTGGCGTTTGCGATCTTGATGTAGCTGTGCTTTAATGCCATGCGCGCACCAGAGAAACATTTGAAAATCTGCATTTGATATACACAGAAAGCCTCAAAGTGTAACAGCACGATTGCTATGGTATATGTATGAAATAACAAACCTGATCCAGGCAAAGTGCCGCACAGCCACAGACTACATGTGAGAACAGATATTCCTATGCTACTAGTAAAGTAAAACGAATATGGACACCGGAACAGATGAAGCACGAAACTCACAGGCGAAAACATTCTCGCATTGCTCCACGGTCGAATGGAGTGGATTCCAATTTTACAATAATTTCGTCGACGACCCATTTTTTCTTGATCGCACTGTAACGATGGCGAGTCACAGTAAAAACGGGCACAGCGTGAGTAGGGAAGTCTAACCAGGGGTCGAGATCAATTGATTGCAATTTTCTCAAAGCTCGTTTCCAGAGTTTTGCTGAACACAAGAAAACAAAGGTTAGCAAGGTTTAGCCGGTGCAGTAACATACAAAACCTAAAACCTTTTAGCTGAAATAGTCTTCCGATTGTTACTGAGTAAATCATATTTGTGTTAGCAAGGTGATAAGAATCTTGGTTTTCTTATTCTCCAGATTTGGCCCACGGGGTTGGTTAGGGGACGGCAAACCGAATGAGATGCAAGCAAATTGTCGGAGTCAAGCGAAAAATCCTAAATTTCGAGAGGAGGAAGTAACAGAAGGGTCATGCAAGCTATCATTACTATAATGGACAACGGTAGATTAGTGGAAGTGCCGAATGTTTAACTACTATGAAAACACAACACAAACTGTTCTTAAGTAGATGGGGAGTGACTTAACAGATTTGGCATTTTTAGAACCGCAAACAGGAATACGGGTCACCCCATCTACAGCAACTTTGATTATCTAAGACTTAATCGGCCTGAGCCAACTCACAGTATAGTCATACTCACAACGACGATGTGCACTCGTACGATTAACACCGCACTAAATTGATAGGTCACCGGTAGCAAGCTACATGCAGAAGCATACTGGAGTCTCACTACCATTTGCATTACTATTTTCTTTTTCATGTGTCTAGGGATGGGCAACCTGATAGTATCTTGGCCCACATGTAGTCTATAGCACTTTGCCTGGATCAGGCAACAAGAACAATTCGAGAAATCACAATTACGGCTCATACAGTCCTTGATACAGATCTTTAAACTTCAACCATCATCCCTGTCACAGAGTGAAAAATCACAATCATCGAATCAACTGCTTCTTCCATATCACAATTACGACCCGACTTCCGGTGTCACTTTCGATTCTTGGTAAAAGCGATGGAAGGATACAGTTCGAAACAAATTCACGGGTAGAGATGATGCCTTCAAAGCCTACCTCTTGGTCCGGAAACTTGGTAGAGTCGAACATGAAGGGCAGAAAGGTTAAGCCTATAAACCGCGACACAAGGCTTTCGATCGGTATTTACTGAAGATGTGCTGGCAGTGAGCGTAGTTTAAAAAGTGGCTAAAGGTTATTTCGGGGACAGATCTACCTGGTTTACTGAGACTGGTTGTATTATATGGAACAAAGGGTCACTCAAAGAAGTTTAGTGATTGCAACCTAAGGTTATTCGAAAATCTTCAGCAGTCAAGTGAAAAATTACTGCAATACGTTCTAGGATATCATGATCGAATTTCCAAACGTTGACATTCAGAAAGGGAATAAGCGCAAATCGGTACTTGTTTTCGTACTAACTTTAGAATCAAAGTATGGCTCAGCATAATTTCCTTCCTTTTTCTCTAAAATATTATCATCATCACACAAAATAAAAAAGGAACGACAAAAATTCTAATGAAGTAAATTTATAGTTCCTTTGATGATGCACTTTTGTTTTCGTAACATAAAATCATAACTGCACTGATAGAGAAACTTGCCTACTTTTAGCAGCTACCTGAAGACGATGGTGTAAAATTTCCAGACAAAAATCTTAATTTTGTAGGGCCAGTTGCACAATTGAATACCGTTAAAAAATCGCCGCGCGATTGGTGCCTAGCACAGATTAATCTTAAGCACTGTCCCTTAAAAAAGCAATTTTTCTCGTGTGGATAAATACACAATGCAATTATTTTTTGAACGTTGTTGGAAGTAATAATATGTGAATATTGTAGCCGAAATAACCAATGCTGAAGTGTCTGCTGGTCAATCGCATATTTTCGGTAAAAATCTGGGTGCGCCAATTGATTTCGGATAGAAGTAGTAGCAAAATCAGAATGAGGAATAAAGATGAATAAAAACGTGGCATTATTGGTATTGTACTGTACTACGGTATCAGTATTAGTATAAAATTTGATGTACCGGGAAACTTTAATCTAAAAAATTTGCAGACGGTTAAAAGTCTATCATTTAAGATTGTTTTAAAAAAATTGATTCATAAAAAAAACTGATTCGAATTCTTACCACATTTATTGATACCATGATTCTGTGGTTCCGATTTTGGAATCACTAACCGAACTGATGACGTTGATATTGCAGCGTCCGAATCTTCCATTGAATCCATATTGAAAAGTGAAGCAGAGGATTTTGTTTACACATTAGCCACAAAAGAAATGATCCACGCGCTCAATAGAACGCCTGAAAGAAAACGAATGTAAATTAATCGAGATGAAAGATGCAGTCGAAAAATCATTCAAATTATTTGCGAAAACGCTGAGGAAATTTCTTCAATTGTAACTCACGTTTAACGAACAATTAAATACGTGAACTTGAAGTCTTTGCGTTAATCTGAGAGCGTACGTGACAATAATCTACAGAACCTTGCAAAATTCGGTACTAATTTTAAATTACCGCCGAAACTAATTTTGATATCAGAATCACAATGAGATAGTCGATCAAGTGGAATCGAGTGTCAGGACACTTTTGGAGGTGTGCTTGAAAGTACCTGCCACTATAAGGATTGATTTGCAGGAAGCAGAAGCGTGTGTTCCTGTGAATGGAAGATGGTAGAGTTTTATCACCAAAAGTTGAGAGAGTTAATGCATGTTGCATGTCCAATCGAATGAAACGACGATGTAATGTAGTCAATTTTTACAAAAACAAAAAATTGCAACAGAAAAGCCTTTCGATGTTTCAAAAAGATTTGCACAATATTTTTGTTGTTTTTGTCAGTAAAATTGGATGTATTTATTACTATGAGTAATGCTCCGGAAAGCGTGTTCTATTTACTGTATTTCTATTTCGTATATTCAATTGTCAGTATCAGTATCGGTATCACAGGGCGATATTCGACCAAGTCGAAACGAGTGCCCAGATTCCTTCGGAGGTGTGCTTGAAAAACACCCGCCACTCCCAGGATTGATTCGTACGTAACACATGCGTGTGTAACTGTGAATGGAAGATGGGAGAGGTCTCATCACCGAAAGGTGAGAGAGTTAATGCATGTTGCATGCCAATCGAATAAAAAGACGATGGACAGCAGTTTATTTCAACAAATACGGAAAAATAAAAATAAACTCTTTTTTGTGTTTTAAAATGATTTTCCGAATATTTCGTGGTATTTGATCATAAATATGGAAGGATTTAGTCTTAAGGGTAATGCTCCGGGAAGAGCACCTGCCACCGTTCGTCCAGCCCATGTTTGAACGCCATTACTGAAGTTGCCATGATAAGTTCTGCGGTAGGTGAGTTCCACGCTTCCACTATACGGATGCTAAAGAAGTGCGTTCTGGATTCAAGCCTGGTGTGCTGTTTACTTAGCTTAAGACTGTGCCCTCGTGTACCAACCAAAGGAGATAACCGAAAGAAGTAATCGAATTCGAGACAACCTAATCCTTTGACAACCTTAAAGGTCTCTATAAGATGCCGCTAAGTTGCCTCCCCCTAAGCGAGAAAAGTCCTAGTGCTATTAGACGATTTTCATAATTGGTGGATGCTAACCCCTCGATCATGCGGGTGGCCAGCTTCTGTACATTTTCTATCTGCACGATATCCTTCTGATAATACGGCTTTTAAGCCTGGATACAGTATTCTAAATGTGACCTTACTATTGCCTTGTAGAGAGGCAATGGCACCTAAGCTTTTCTGCAAGTGAGGGGTGAACGTAGTCGAAAGATTTCCCTCCTAGCCGTTTGAGCCGCAGCAGCATTTGGTCAGCCCTCTTAAAGTTTGCGGAGACTACGATTCCTAGGTCCTTAGTAGATTTTAACCTACGGAACTCCGTGTGAGCTGAGGGCGTTGAGACAATCATGTTGCCTGCCAGTGTATAGAGCAAGTGACTCTTATCTAAGTTAAGTGGAAGGTCCCACTTACCCGCCCATGCTGTTACAACTTCCACGTCACTTATCAGATCGGAGTTATCCGACCAACCGACAATTTTAACGTCGTCAGCAAACATATAACAGGGTGAGCGCAGTTGGCTGGCTAGATCATCAAAGAAGATGAGGAACAGCAACTGCTCCAAGACTAAGCCCTGTGGAACCTCACTCGTCATACGCGCACTTGCGGAGTAAGTATTATCTAACCTGACATTAAGGGAACGGTCGCTAAGTAATGCTCGAACTTGATTAGGATTTACTTTCGAATTCAACCAGCGCCAATCTTTTTTTCTCACTGAGCTGATTGTGTGATAGCTTGCAGCGAATGTGTGAATTGCGAAAATCATTACTGCGTTCGAAACAAATACATTTCAGCGAGCCAACAACTTTATTCGTTACCCAAACTTCTATTTGTTCTGAACTTTATATCAACGGATTCAATGAACCCATTTTATGGATTATTGTTCGGCATCGGAATCTTCGCCATCGTGTACAACCAGTAACTGACCTTTCCATCACAATCTTGTTTCTCAAATCACATTGACTTTCCGTGAGTTATTTTAGGCTTTCTCAATAATTCTTCCATATAACATTGTAACTATTATTATTATTATTCTTACAAACACTGTTTGGCAAGTCGGACTCGCTACGAAGAGCATCTTCTGCCGTTCGTCCAGCCAATGTTTCAACGCATTTTCCGAAGCTGTCAAGACTAGTTTTGCGGTGAGTGAGTTCCACGCGTTCCCTAAACGGATGCTAAAGAATTGCGTATCGGATATTCGCTGATGTGCTGTTTTTTAACTTGAGACTGTGCATAGTATACTAGCCAAAGGAGAGACCCGAAAGAAGTAAACGAATTCAAGACAGCTTAATCCATTGACAACTTCAAAGTTTTCTTTCAAGATCACCCCTAAGCTGCCTTCACCTAAGCGAGAAAAGTCCTAATGCTAATAGACGATTTTCATACATGGTATATGCCAAACCCTCGCTCATGCGAGTTGTCAGCTTCTGTACATTTTCTAGCTCTACTATATCCTTCTGTTAATATAGCCTCCAAGCCTGGATATAGTATCCTAGATGTGGCCTTTCTATTGCTTTGTAAGGAAATAACAGCAACTCGGCCCATTGAGCCGTAGCAGCAGATTGTTTGGCCCACATAACGTTTACGGGGACTAGGAATCGTAATTCCTTAGTAGATAGTACCTCACAGAACTCCGTGTGGGCTGAGAGCGTAGATACGATTATGTTACCTGCAAGTGTCGAGAGAAATTGACTTTTCTCTGGACTGAGGAAGTTCCCACTCAACCACCCATTTCGTCACAGCCTATACGTCATTTATCAGATTGGACTCAACCGACCTACAACACTGCCCGCCGGGTTTGAACGTCGTTTTCACGTTTTTAGAAATTCATTCATTTCGTGAGTTCATCGATTAAATGTGCAAAATAATTCAAAATTCTTCTTTTTGCCTCTACTTTAGCTGCAACAAAATAGTTTCAAAAATATAGACGCGACATGTGCCTGCGTTGGACACAACCCGTATGTTCTGGACTGTCGCCAACTAACGTTAAGGTTTACGCTGCCTATCGATTTTTACATGGCTATGTGATGACTGCATGAAGTTCGTAGAACCTTTGGTTGAGTAGTAAAACCGTAACGTAACGACTCAAATAACTCCAGCCACACTAACACTCTATTTAGACTACAGTAGGCGGAACCATCGCCATCCTCCAGTCCTTCGAAAGCTCCCTGGAAGCAAGTTAGGGCGAATCGAGATGGTCAAACTAGCCCAACAAAGGAAGTTCGCGCACTTTCTCGGAAAGTACACAACTTACGAAAAGTGATTGCTGAGCTGCAAGCAAGAAACCCTGGTGGCTCAACACGGTAAAGAAATGTCCCAATAATGACTAATGTTGAGCCTTTCATTCAAGACTCGAGGACTGGCAAGAAAAGTGACCACAGTAAGGTCATCGACCTACTCCGTGCTTCAGGCTTGCTCCCTACTGAAACAATTTCACCGGGTCGACAAATGGATAAATGGCCCAAACGACGCATCCACAATATCGCCGCGTCCATTTGTAGTCCAATTCGCCAAGCACAGCCGTCGCGAATACTTTATTTAGCAAACGGAGAAACTTAACCTCATTGAGGCTAAGTGCGTGTTGCAACCTGACACTCCGCCCACAAGGAAACTACTAGCCCAATTAGAGCTGGGAAATCGAAGTTAGGGGTAAATCTGAGTTCACCTTATCCGTTTCTTAGGCTAAAATCAGTAAATGACAGTAGTGTGACAATGATACTACCTGAATAAAATTGTACTCCAAAATTGAATTGTGACACCGTTGCGCTACGTCCTTTAGAGTTTGAATCGTGGTTCAGCTGCAGTTACTCTAATCACAAAAATGGAACCGGAAGCCAGGAGTTGTCATCCGATTCCACAACGATTGTTTTGTCTTCTGATAAAATAAAGAATTCAAATAACGCGAAGTATCCTCGTGTATTACGCTTGACGACAAAGAGCTCTTAATTAGCCTTAACACCGGGAGTCCGGCCCTATGTTATGGTGCTATTCTGTTCTATAGAAACGCTTGTTGCATTAGAAATAAATAAATAAATGAATAAATAAATGAATAAATTTCATTCTTGGATCACCAAGGCAGGCCGAACTCCTCTGTATAGTTGACGACACCCATTACAAAATTGTGGGTGTCACGGAATCATGGTTGTTTCTTGATCACAATGTACCGGCTGCAATAGCTGACAGGTTTGGCACCGTAAGAAGCGATTGACCTCTTGGTATGCTAGCAGGATGGGCGCTGACCATTATTGGTATGCTATTTCTTTTGATAACAATATAATTATTTCAACTTCTTCACCATTTGCTTATTCAGTTCTGACAGGACGAGTCTGTCACACAAGAGATGAGAGACACAAATCTCATGATGCCATTTAGAATAAGGTAGACAGAAGCTACTGCAACAATTACAGAATAATCTTTTTATTGAATGTTGTAGGCGAATTGTTTGCTGAAGTCTTAAAGATCCCGCAACAAGTTTCAGCTGATAGCGTTTACTCCAAAACTCAATGTGGCTTCCGCAAGGAAAGATCAACCCTTGATAAGATGTTATCCCTGAGACAACTTTAAGAAAAGTGTCAAGAACAGCGTATGCCATTATACGATGTTTTGAATGATTTAACGAAGGCATTTGACTACGTTAGCAGGGAGGGTATTTTAAAAATTCTTGATTTGATAGGCAGCCACCCAAAACTGCTGAAACTCGTTATCTTATTCCACTCAGGTATGATGGGCTCAGTCCATTTCAAATGTTTCACCCCAGAAGCCTTTAAAATTCGCCGAAGCGTCAAACAAGGGTGTGTTCTTGCTCCCACGCTGTTCGGCTTTTTTCCTGCTCTGCTTCCGAAGCAGGCTTTCAGGACGAGAACGGAACGCATTTACCTACGCACGCGAATGTTGGCAAGCTTTTTAACCTGAACCGGTTGAGAGAACAAACCAAGGCACGAAATGTGCTAATCCGTGACCTGCTATTTGCCGACGATGCAGCCTTCATTGTTCACTCCCAGGAGCACCTCCAGTCGCTAATTGACAGTTTTTCGTCGGCATGCAAAGATTTGAGCTAACAATCAGCATGAGCAAGACCAAAGTACTTGGTCAAGGGTCGGTATCGCATCCAATCATGACTGTTGGGAACTGTCAGCTTGAAACAGTACATCATTTTACCTACCTTAGTTCAACCATTGCGGATAAACTCTGGCTGGACACAGAGATTGATAAGATTATTGGCAGAGCAGCTTTTATTTCGTCCCGATTGAACTCTTGTGTTTGAGGTAACCGCAAGCTGACTGTAAATACAAAGATGATGGTATACAGCGAGTGCGAACTGAAGCTTCACTGTACGGCAGTGAAACCTGGGAAACCAACGCAATTCAAGAACTGAAGCTGAATGCTTTTCATCTACGAAGCATTCGTCGTACCTCAAACATATCATGGATAGACAGATTGACTATGAATGATGTGCTTTCAAATGCTGGTCTACAGAGCATATTCATTCTTTTGCGACAGCGCCGCCTGCGGTGGCTTGAGCTTGTCTCCAGAATGAAAAATGGTCGTATTAAGGAAAATATAATCTATGGTGAGCTACAATTAAGAAGTTGACAATTGGGCTGACAGCATGTGCGGTACAAAACGTTTGCACAAGAAATATGAAAGCTCTTGACATTGACCCAGCGAGTTGAGAAGTACTTGCTCTTGACCGCTCACATTGGAGCCATTGTGTGAAGCGTTGTCTGCAAGCTGGAGAAGAGCAGATGGAGCTTTTGGCTGCTGAGCGCAGATTACGCAGCCGGCGTGCAACTGACGCAATACAACCGAGTTCTAACTATCCTTGCTAGCTCTGCGGGAGAGATTGTTCCTCCGGAATCAGACTGTTTTGTTAGGCCAGAAGCTGTATAACGTGATTGGGATTTTGATGTACATCCATGGTCGACATCGACCGAAGGTGATCAACAATAAACCTAGAGACTGTACAAAAATGACTGTGAGCTCAGAGATTGAGACTAATATAAGAATGTTAAATTTCTAGGACATCATACCGAGAATGGAAGGTTTGTTAAATTACTTATTAATAAGCAAACTGAAGCCTAGACTTGAGCGTGGAGATCGTGCTTCATTTCCGGTTCATATGGAGCAGTAAGGAAAAACATGCGTTGATCAACATAGAGAAATTCGACCTATAAATTATTATCAACTGAGCTGTTCCAAAGATCGCGTGCTTCGGACGTGTGTGAAACAATTTAAAAAAATCCGCGAATAACAAGCGAGCCGTTAAATAACCTACTGATTCCGAAACAGATAATGATTTGAATAAAGGAAATAACATTTTCACCGATCGTAAGGCAAAATCTTCGAGTGTCATTTCCTCTGACTTACGTGAACCTGAATGCACGCTCTCCTAAGGTCGTCAACAGCACGATGAGAAAAACAGAAGGAACTGTGGGAAATTATGAAACTTGGAACTGTAGTATTTTTAGCATTGACTCGTTTAAATAGATGGCGTGATTCACCTCATCAGGATAAACCCAGACTGTTGAGTGTTAACTTAGTAAATGAGCGTGATCTTGCAAAACATATACTAAATTCCTACCTACATGGGTCTAACAATTCGCTAAAAATTCATATTCATTCTGATATTCCATGGTGCGAACGGGGCAATAAAACAAGCGACATAAGAAAGACATCAAACCACAATCTCATCATCCTTGAAGTTCCAAAGAGGACAGGCAATCCTGAGGCTAACGAGCAAGCTAAGCATCACCATTGACTACACCCGGCTTCATAGACCCCCCTCTTACTCCTCTGGTCATTATACTCAACCAGTTTACTACTCGGATTATATGATTCGAAGCCCTCTATTTTACAACCGGAACACATCCCAACTCGTGCCTCACACATTTTTATAACCATGCCAATTTTTTCAAAAGATAATACAATAAATATTAATTGCTTCAAATTTGTTTCTAAGCTTATTTTAACTTATTTTAATCTCACTCCTCCTTGTGTTAGTATCCTACTTATGAATGCCCGATCAATTAGCCCTCTAATCCAAATGCTGAAATCTTTTTTATAACGAACTCAGTAGACATTATTCTTATAACTGAAACCTGGACCCGGGATGACCAGCCTGACCCAAATACCAGATATTCAGGAATAACCGAACTTCGAAACAGGAAGGTGGTATTCTTATCTATGTTCATTGCAGGTTTACAGCTCTTTACTTCACCTAGCCCGTCAGAGCTAGAAGACTCAACATGGATTGTAATACCAACCTTAGATCTCTTAATGGGTGCATTTATTATCCACCGTCATCAACCATTTCTGGAATGGGTTCCTGAATTGAAGCGTATAGAGAAGCATCGCCACACCACACGAAATATAAACTCATTGCTGGTGACTTCAACATGCAAAAATTAAAATGGCTCGAACCTGTACATCACAGCTGCTATACACCTTTGCCAGAACGATTGACTTACTAGAATATTAGCAATTTATTGAGAAACCTAAACGAAATGACAACATTTTAGACCTTGTCTTCACTATGAACCTTACTCTAGCTAACCTGAAGTTAATTCCATCTTTCCTTAACGGGGAACATAGAATAATATCATTCCAAATATTATGCGCCACAGCTTCGGTAAATTCTTCAAAGCCATCTGATGATAAGCATACCTACAACTACATTAACTGGAACCTACTGTCAGAATTCATAAGAACAGAAGACTGAAGCCGATTCTTCCTCTTTAGTGATTTTACAACAGTCTCTTCAACATTTCATTCACAATTGAAAGGATTACGTATGAAGGCGTCATATAAGCTCATTAGGCACACGAAAATAACGAAAGCCCAGAATATAGAAAAGAAAATGATGGGGCTACATTCTGTGCTGTAAAAACACATGATATTTCCGCCCTTTTTCGTTCTTATGAACTATCAAGTAGTCACAGATATGCTTTAGATAACGCGCTTAGAGCCGACAAAAACAAAGCTCGTATAAGTTAGGATAAGACGAAATCATTCAGTAAAGTTTTCAAGTTAAGATCATCCTACTCACCCGGCAACATAGACTTCATTATAAAATATTATAATTTATCCGCAGTTGAAACAATTATCAGATCACCTGATGCTATTTGTGAAGAATTCCTTCTGTACTTTAACTCTACCTACGACATTTTAAACTACGTTCATACAACCAGTCAACATTTCTCGCCTAATACACTAAATGCATTGAGTATAAACCTGAGTGACATGAGTAAATTATGTTAGCAATCAACTGTCAATTTTAAACCTGACACAGCAGGCATACCTCTAGCCATATGCAAAATGGGTGGGAAAGACATTAAACTTTTCTTGCAAAACTTATTTAACGCATTTATCAAATCTGGTAACTTTCCGGTAGAATGGAAACACTCAGTTGTTTTACCTAGATACAAATCTGGCTAAAAACACTTTGTTACGAACTACTGACCGATAAACCATACAGCTTTCTTATGAAGATTATTTGAAAAAATTGTAAACAAAGCTATACTGGAATACCTGGCACCCAGTTTCTTTTCTAAGGCACAGCACGGATTCCTTACCAAAAGATCCTGCATTACTTGCCAGCTAGAATACTTAGACTGCATCACAAGTTCAATTGAAAATTGGCTTTTCAGTTATAGTTGTCTTCCTTGATATAACTAAAACTTTCGACACAGTACCGCATAACATATTACTATCTAAGCTAAGTTCATTTGGTATAGGTGGCAATCTTCATTTTTGGCTCACTCATTTTCTTACAGCTCGCACATACTGTGTCAGGTTAATGTTTCCACAGCTCACGCACTGCCGATTAGTGGCGTGATACAAAGCAGTGTTTTATGGACATACTTTTCTCCTATACATAACTGCTGTGTACATACAGTCATCTCTCATAGTAAACGATTCTTGTTCGCAGACGACATGAACTAGTAATTTCATTCCCATTTTCTGAAACACAACCTTACATTGCCAGACTAAAAAAATTTAGCTGCATTATCCAAATGGGGTAAAATTATTGGTCTCTCATTCTTTGGAGAACAATCAAAGTTTATGCCTTTAAGATGTACATTTTACGATAGCTCAATCCTTCTTAATAGTAATCCTATTCAAATAATTGTTTGCACACGTGATCATAGGTTCAAATATACTGCATCGCTTACATTCAACGAGCATATACATCACGTGATCTCGGAGACAAAGCAGAGTGTAAATGTGATTCATAATTTCTTTACGCTTCCACACTGGAAGTTAGAACTTTATAAACTTTTCACGATACCCATCTTAGATTACTGTAATATAATATATAGCAGTATAAACAAAACCGAAAGCATCGTTTGGAAAAAGCACAACGTACTTTCAGCAAATCAATGACCGGATATAGCTCGAATCAA
>JACCGJ010000205.1:4409-14859 GCA_013407085.1 Atriophallophorus winterbourni | reverse complement strand
ACATGGATGATGTTCGCAAAACTCCTGCTGAACAATCACCAACATCTGTTCGCGTCTAGATGTTGGATTAATCCCACCTATCGAATAGCCGAATGTGATTTTGGTAAATTGAACGTCACTGCCGAAGCTCCATTGATGTTCACACATGAGTGATTAACTCGACCTGTACTTGAAGATTTGTCGTATTGTTTTTAACCTCTACCGTTGGCTGACCCATGTTCACGATGAGGAAAAAGGAGTGTTGAGTGTAGTGCTTGTAGCCTGACCCGTTGCTAGTGAACATGCTGCAACGTTTCGTTGCACCATTACCTCATCATGAAGATACCAGTCTAAGTATGCAGCACAAGTTGTTTTGTTTCGGATGTGCTAAATATCTTCTCAAACAGACTTGAATCTCAGCGCATATGCAACGTGTGTTTCCTAGCGTCAGTTGATGGAAACTTTCACCAATAATCGTACATCGAAGTGTGGTCTTATGTCTATGAAGGCCCTTGGAACGGTTGAACCTCTACTTAGTGCCTGTTTGTTCTCTCTATAACACTTTGTCAACGGAAATTGTTGTCCTGTTGTTGAAGTGTGTTTGATAACAATGCAGTTGTCTCGTATTTTGATTCAAGAATGCGTATTCCATATGACATTCTGTTTGCAAACACACATATTTTTCACAAATTTATTGTGGATTAAATCAAGCCGAGGCAGACTCCCTAGAGAATGTTGGGATGAAAGCACGAAACACAGATTCAGCGAACATGTAATTACACACTATCGACCTCGTTTGAATTCGGTGACGTGTTGATAGCAAGTTGAAACGTACTCGCATTCGACTACCGCTCATGGAACTAGTCTGACACTGACGTCTCTAACATTTTTGATGAAAGCTTTCTCTTCATTCTTCTTCTTCTTGTGTAAGTAGTGAGTTTCTCCCGTCATAATCCTTGAATACTACCGAGTTGAATAGTGATCAATTTAAGGAGTAAAACCGGCCTACGAAAACGGTCGATGAGTGAATAAATTTCATTGCTTGTTCAAACCAAATTGCTTTTTAGTTATGTGATAATGCTCCGACAAGTAACACCGTGCTAAATTGATTTGCCACTGGGAAAACACGCTGTACTCTCTTAAATTTGTCTAGATATGGGGAAACTTGGCAGTGTCTTAGCCCGCGTGCAATCTCTGACTACGCGGTGCTTCGCCTGTATGCAGGCTTGTGCTTTCGTAATAGTTCTATCTCTAGTGTCCAGTTTGGTGTTCAACCAGCCAAGATTCTTTCTAATTTCGGGCAAGCCTCGACCGCGTCGTGATAACAACATTCAGCAGTTGAGAAAAGCACGACAGACGTAAACAAATTTTGAATTTTTGAGCAACTGTTTGATAACGTTAGCCCCGGCAAACTGTTTAATCATATGTGCCAACACTTATTTGGATTGGTTGAGCCCATGGTCGTGAACAAATATCCTAATTTCAATGCATCTCCCTTTGCTTTTCTTCTTCACACACGCACATCCCACAATAGGTTTCATGTTGGGGTAGGGACAATACAGTCAGTATCAGCATGCCTTGAAACAGTGGAGGATAAGGTCGGCACGGCCAAGTTGTTTAATCTCATGTGGTCTCGAGTGCGTGTGATGGAATCGTATGTATATACGGATTTTTGGTTTCACAACAGTTGTGATTTATCTCAGCAGCAAGTCCTGAATTGTCTATATTTTTAACGGATTAGGCAGCTGCCCACACTATGGTCCCGGAATCAAGTTTGTTTATCACGAAGCGATATGGGGGATATTAATTAAGCCATTGCACAAAATGATAGGCTGCTAGAGCAATTTTCCCCATTATTTTTGGTACCCCTTTTAAACATGTATAGAGTGGGAATTTGGGGCTAACCCATTACTCTAATATAACCCACCGTAGCCTTATTTGATCCGGAGATCTTCCGTTCGAAAGGTGAGATTTTATTGCCATGGCGTTATGCTTTGAGTCGTAAACTACTAATCTAGATTTTATCCTGTCATCCCAAACAGCACGAAACCCACTATTTTCTGTCAACCTGTCTCTTTCTATTTACTTTATTTCACCCTCCTAATCGATGTATCGCTGTTTAGACCAAGAAAATCGCGTTTGAGTTCAAAATAACCTTAACCCGAATGCAAGATATTCTACATTTTTAGGTCTTCGTGAAAACATCGAATCATCTGCTAGCTATGTCTAGTGGAATTGTCATGTTTCAATTAATTAAATGACCTCAAACCAAACTTTAAGACGTTAATCTGACCCCTAACCCTAAAAAACCCAGATTGAGCCTGGTGAACCTAGTTATCTTTCTGAGTGAAGTGACGGTATCCATTATGATGTGACAAATTTATCAGTACCTAATTTGTGAACAGAGTGCACTATTCTGTCGGTGTCTGTTGTACTTAGATATATATATATAATCATTTAAAAATGAAAAGTGCCACCCGGCAATGCACGAGAAAAAGAAAGAAAAAAAGGTACAATATGAGGGGGAATTTTTTTGTCCATTGTTCCACATGTTGATTTTTTGATTTTTTTGATATTTTTCACAAATTTGAGGGGGAAAACATAATAGAATGCACTCTCTCCACTGTTGCCGGTTCTCAGCCATCGTTGACAGCGTGTCAATCCACAGACACTCACTATCCCTTGGACCCCACCCAGGAAGCCGCGTTCGTTCGACCCGAGCTAAACCCGACGTCAAGCGTTTTAAGGCCTTCTTCCAGGTCAGCGGTTGTCCACCTGAACACCGCCGCCAGCCTGGGCCAACCGACACACGCAGCGCGCGGAAGGGTAGGCGCTCAGGCTTCATTCTCAAGACATGCCCTAGCCAGCGGCGAGACGGGAACGGTCGATCAGGTCTCGTAGCATCAGGCTGTCCCCACCTAGAACACGGTGCCTCACTTCAACGTTGCTAGTGCGGTGTTGCCACCACACTCATGCAAGCCTCCGTAAACATCGATGTTCAAACACCTCCAAGCGCCGGAGCTCCTCTGCGCGTACTGCCCAGCTCTCGCACCCGTAAAGCAAGACCGACCTGACTGAGGCCAGGTAAACTCTCCCCTTGAGTCTCAAACTCACGTCAGACCGCTTCCAGAGATGACCTAGACTAGTGAACGCGAAGCGAGCTCTCGCAATGCGAGAGCTGATCTCACTTTCCAGCCCTCCTTCCGCCGTGATGCAGCTACCAAGATAGGTGAACTGTTCCACACTTGGAACAGTTTACATTCTACCGTTGCTCACTCCATTAGCTTGCATGACTTTAAAACAAAATGAGATGAGATTTTATTGAATTGTTCGTTTCCCGAACACGTAAATACTGCTTATACACTTACATTTTCTAATTTCTGGCATCCCATGGTTGTTGTTAAGCTAGTTGCTTTTTAGAACATTAAAAACCTTGAATTATTTTGGAATATATTAGGTAAGCTTGATGAGCTCAATAGGGTAATCGACCGCTAAGCGACAGCATATGTCATTATACGCTGTTCTTATTTGTTTAACGAAAGTATTGGACTACGTCAGCAGGGAAGGTCTTTTCAAAATGCTTGATTTGATAGGCTGCCCCCAAGACTGCTCAAACACGTTATTTCGTTCCACTCATGCATGAAAGGCATGATCGTCATTCACAGAAGGTCAACAAACAAGTAGACGGGTATTCAATCTCAGGTCTAATGGTTATTATGGTGATGCCTGGTCTAAATAAAAGCAATCTTGAGAAAAAGTTGTAGTAGAACGTTGTTTCGCTCTAACTCTGGGCTTGTAATATTATTATTATTATATTCTTTATTATTATTTATTATTTTATTATTATTATTATTATTAATATTAATATTATTATTATTATTATTATTATTACAATTATCACGTACCTGGTCTTCTGGAACGGTGAGCGTGTATCCTTTGAAGAACAAATTCTTCTCGAATATATCGCGATGTCTCGGGACAACATCACCTGTGTAGAGAGAAAATATATCCAGTTTAGGAGTGCTCACATCCCCAGAGATTTCATATTACAACCGATTTCTGGCTGTTTGCCGTCGTCACGTGGAGATAGTAAGACTAGGTTCAATGAGCCTTGAAATAGTGGATAAATGGTAAACAAGGTTATACTTGAATGCCACTGTTGCATAGGGTTCGTACAACGAACCATGATGTTCAAACACAGAATCACAAAGCGATTCTTGGTCAAGCACTCGAGGCGCGTATGGATGACCAAAGTAATGTGTTGTTCACATCCCCTTCACTTACACACCACTAACGGTGTCTGGCTGTTTTCCGTCATCAGGTGGAGACAGTAAGATCAGGCTTTAAATGCAGCATCACAACGTAATTCATGGATTCAAGGATTTGTGGGTAAAAACGTTAACACATTACAGCACCACACGATTACAGTACGAATGAAAATGTGAAAAATATTGGTGACTAACGAATAGAGTACATCAAATGTATGGCTCCTTAATGATGTTCATTTGCATATATAAGTGTACCTTTGCATTAAATATCGCCAGGCGAGGAACGCCAACCACATGTTGAGGTAGATGGTAGCAGATCTCGAGGCTACAAGTTAATTATTGCACACTCTAGATCAAATTGTCGAAGGTTCTTCTTTGCTGTCCGAGTTTGTTTTATATGGAACTCTCTGCCCCCACGTCCCATGTGATACATCAAGCTTGAACATGTTCAAGGCTGAACTTGACAAGTATATGTTGACCAAATCCAACCTCGCACCTTAATACACATGCTGACTTTCCATATTGATACAACATTTGTGTTGTTGCTGTAAATTATTTGCTTTTTGGGCCAACAAAACTTTCAATTACTTTGGATGGGATCCCTAACATCTACTGTTCGAATTCAATGGTCAAAGGTAAGTCGAAGGTGAGTGAGGCAGGAGTATCACTTTCTAAAACCGTGTTGCGCTCTTGAAAATGGCCTATTTTCTTTAACGTATTTGCTTAATTTGTTTGCCACGATCATTTCGAGCATCTTAGAGACAGCGGACAACAAGCCTGTAATTTGCAGGCTCTGAACGCCTTTGAAAATCGGGGAGATTATACCGGATTTCCAGTCCGTCGGTATGACACTTTAGGACAGCGATTCGCAGAATAACTGAATCAGAGGTCCTTATAGAAATTGTGCCACTTCTACAGAATGCAAAATGGACGTATTCCGAAAGATCTACTCTATGGTGAGTTGCAATTAGGAAGTCAACCATTGGGCAGACCGCACATTCAGTACAAAGACGTTTGCAAAAGAGATATGAAAGCTAAACAAGGTTATGCTTGTATGCCAACTGTTATATAGGGTTCGTACAACGAGCCACGATGTTCAGACACAGAATCACAAAGTGATTCTTGGTCAAAGCACTCAAGGCGCTTATGGATGACCAAAGTAAGGGATGGGGATGTGAGCAACACATTACTTAGATATGAAAGCTCTTGACATTGACCTCGCGAGTTGGGAAGAACTTGCTCTTGACCGCTTACATTGGAGGCATTGTGTAAAGCGTCGTCTGCAAGTTGGAGAGGAGCAGATACAGTTCTTGTCTGCTGAACGTAGATCACGCCAACAACGCGCAAATGAAACCGATTAACCGAGTACTGTCTATGGCTGTAAGAGCCACGGGAGAGATTGTCACTCCCGAATCAGATTGCTTACTAATTCTAATAGCTGCGGAGCATGAAACCATCATATGCTCGTGATGTACATATATGGTCGACGTCGACCAAAGGAAGCCAACAACAACAAGCCTTCCCTATCAATTAAGGATTATATTGTGTCGTAATCATACGGCATTTAAGCATTCGGTACTTATTAGAGGTGTGATGCGGTTCTCGATAATGCTGATGTCTTTGATTGCTATCCGGAGTTCATCTTACCACATTATCACTTAAACTGTCCTTAAAACATTTATTTCGTCCGTGTAACGTTTTCAATTAAACAGTTTACCATCAGAAATTGTGCTATCGATGATTGGAATGATTTTCGAAGAAAACTTGGGAATTTCCATCTCGAATAACTTTGTGTTTGTCCCACTAAACTGAGAACCACCGCTGTTTACGTTACACACGCACTTGAACAACAAATTTTCCTAAAGATAGAATTCCCATCAACGTTTTCGCACGCTATGTCATACATGGAATCATGTTTATTCCTTCTTCCGACTGCCTGGACCGAAATATAAAAAAATCGATTTAAATTTTATACGTATATCCTAGGGTTCTTGGCCTCCTTCGGTCGATTTCGACCATGGATGTACATCACAATCACGTGAATGTTCATGTTCTGCAGCTTTTGGAATGACTAAACAGTCCGATTCGGGAGGAACAATCTCTCTCCCAGCGCCGGAAATCTAAGGGTACTGTTCAGCTTTTTCCTTTTTTACCATAAAACTTGAATCTTGAATCTCCTCTCATTCGTCGCTTTGTGGAACAGAGTTTTTTACTTGAATTAATTCCGAATGCGTAACCGCTTCGCGCACTTTTCAAAGCCAAAAACTCTCATTACTATTCCATTGCAAACGCCACTCTGTAATCAACGTTTTGCCCCCCCCTGTAAACCCAAACCGAACTCACCCAACGTCTTCACAATCAAATGCAATTGATCCAAATCCGAGCGGCCTGGCCACAACGGAGACCCGGTCAACATCTCCGCCACCACACATCCAATCGCCCACACATCCACCGCGGGGCCGTACTGTGTGTCTCCGACCAAAAGTTCCGGTGCCCGATACCACCTAGTGGCTACGTAATCGGTGTACTCGTCCAACGGTCCAGCTGTTGGGAATAGGGATGGGAAAATCGAGGAGAATGATGGTGGACAAATGTTTGGTTTCGAAATTTGATTCAGTGCATGTTTCGCTCAATGTGTGTGATGTTAATGATGATGATGATGACTATGATGATGATGATTATTATTATGATAATGATGATGTTGATGATGATGATGATGATGATGATGATGATGATGATGATGATGATGATCATGATCATGATCATGATCATGATCATGATCATGATCATGAAGAAGAAGATGATGGTGGTGGTCATAATAATGTTGATGAAGATGATGATGATGATAAGGATGATCAGGTTGATTATTATGAAGTTGATGATGATGACAATGACGATGAGGAGAAGGAGGGGAAACGTGTGGCCGGGGGATGAAGAACAAGATGAGAATAATGTAGATAATGAGGAGGCGGATGATGATAAAGGTGATAGTGGTAGTGATTATTTCTACTATTATTATTATTAATCTAGGCGTCTTTGAACGGAATTGCTAGATTTTGCTTGCGCTGAGCACGAACTCATCTAAGAAGTTACGAAGCTGTTACGTTCTTGATATGGAGCTAATAATGCACCCGGATATGCTTCCCACGATATTGCCCAACCGACTATTGAGAGAGAAGGCCAAGGCTTCAGAGAAGTTCGTATGGCAGCTCACTTCCAATAATAAAAAACATGGTTTACTCATCCATATCTATAGGCTTAGAATGTAAAAGGGAATAACCTTGGAAAATAGCACATTAAAACCGCGTCAAGGACTTGATGAACCAATGAGAATAAAGGGCGAAAATATGCGACAATGATCAAATTATAAACATGTAATGATCAAATTATAATCATGGTTTTCGCGCCAAATAATTCAAATCAATGTTGACAGAGTCGTAATATTGGTCAAGCACTCGAGGCGCTTATGGATGACCAAAGTAATGTGTTGCTCACATCCCCATCCCTTACACACCACTACCGGTTTCTGGCTGTTTGCCGTCGTCAGGTGGAGACAGTAAGATCAGGTTCAGTGAGCCTTGAAACAGTGGATTGAAGGTAAACAAGGTTATACTTGTATGCCAACTGTTATATAGGGTTCGTACAACGAACCTCGATGTTCAGACACCAAATCACAAAGTGATTATTGGTCAAGCACTCGAGGCGCTTATGGATGACCGGTAGTGGTGTGTAAGGGATGGGGATGTGAGCAACACATTACTTAGAGTCGTAATATCTTAAACAGATATTGAGTTTTTAGGGAAAATAAACGTCTTTTCCTATTAGAAGTAGACAAAATGGCAAACCGCTGTACACTGATCACTCTCAAAACACCTGCCATACCTGTACCAATGAAAACCATTCTCTCACATTTATCGAGTTTGTAAAATATCTAAGCTAGTCGTGCTCCTTGCTTATGGTAAGCAGTTTGAGCAACTCGATGGTCTTCTAAGTGACATGTACTCGATTTGTAGTTGGAGAAGGGAACTTTCTTTGCCGCGACGGTTGAAAAATGTCTATATTCATAGATGGAAACTTGTAGGTTGAAGCATAATCTCGCTGAAATTGTATTCCATAACAATAAACTGTTAGCTAGCGTAACGTAAGGAAAATAATACGAAGTTAGTATGAGGACCTTCATGAGCGGTTAAATAAACAGGGAGAACTGAACCGACATGCAATTCACACGTTCATGTCCTCTCGATTTGCTTTTCAAACATTGAGTTCAATTCATTTTTAGAACATGACTTAAACTAAAGATAGTTAGTGAACTCAATAATAATTCATATGTGCATGCATTTTTATCGCATACACACCCCACGACCGGTTTCGTGCTGTTTTCACTCATCAGGTAGGGATAATTGGATCAGAATCCGCATGCGCTTGAAACAGTGGAAGAATGGTAAACAAGTTGTGATTGAATGCCACTGTTGTATAAGGTTGGTACGACCAACCTCTTTGACTTTTCGTACTGTCGTCTCAGGGGTGACTTGATCCTGCTGTTCAACATTCTGCATACAGTGGATAACCCACTTGAACACCTGTTTCATCGGCAGGAAGCACCTGGTAGCAGATCGCAGTGCTACAAGTTAATTATTCCACACTCAAAATCAAATTGTCGAAGGTTTTTCTTTGCTGCCCGAGTTTGTTTTATTTGGAACTCTCTGCCCCCACATATCATTTGCGCATCAAGCCTGAACTTCTTCAAGGCTGAACTTGACAAGTATATGTTGAATAAACCCAACCCCGCACCTGAATACACGTGCTGATTTTCCATATTAATAAAACATTTGTGTTGTTTTTATGCATTCCCTAGATTTGAATCTGTGGTTACTGTAAAGTATTTGCTTTTTGGACCATTAAAACCTTGAATTACTTTGAATCACGTGAAACCACACTCATGTAGATGAGGTTTAAACCCATGACCATGAACAAAAATTCTCATTTGAACTTGTGAACCACTGTTGAATAATGAAGTAGGTCATACGTACTGATGGATCGCGCGAAACCGAAATCGCACAATTTCAATTGGCCGCTCTTCGTGATAAGGATGTTCTCCGGTTTGACGTCACGGTGAATGTACTGAAACATTTCGAAAATTGTATCAATTGTGATTGGACAAATTGAGTATGCTAGACATTACTTTAAATGGATTGCAGAAAGATTTTTCTCGCACAGTATATTCACAATACTCTGGATTATTCGTTAGGAACCTTGAGTGGAGTTTTTACAAACCCTGGTGTATCTGTGTACCTAGCATTTGATTGTGTTTGCAAATTTACGACAAGCTTTATAATTTGAAGGTCACTCAAATCTCAAGGTCATATCATTTTAGACACATCGTCTGCCAACATTTCTGAATATAATTGGAGCTAAGCTATCGATTGGAATATGTTTGGGACCGATCGTGGATTCATAATGCAAACAAATTTAACCTTAGCCCCGTTAGTGATGTACTTTTACACATGTAGGCCGCTGTGTCAACTGACCTTGACCGTGTTCACGTGTATTAGATTGACGTGGATACACACTAGTAGGCAAATCGACCACTGATCCTGGTCATTCCCACGGGACGTGACACAGCGTAGGCGTACTATAAGCTGTTTAGCGGTAAGGTCAAATCAGCGGTTGACTACTACTGAATCATGTTCCCTGTCCTGACTATCACCCTTGGTCTGACGAAGCTTCTGTGTCACAAGTGAAACGTTCTGACGTTCCAACCGATTGCACTCAAATTTCTTTTCATGGAGCTAAGCTAATTATTTTCAATTTGGTATTTGCAGCAAAACTGTTTTAATGGTTTCTTTTACTTTAGCGTCTTAATAAATCATTTTCCTGAATCAACTGACTGGCTTTGAGGTGAAATCTGTAAGTATTATCTTTCGGTCTAGCCAATTTGATATAACATAACACAGAAACTTTTAGTAGACAGGGTTGATTGATCGTAAATTAGCCTGGGGTTTCACTGGAAGTTAAACACGTCTAATACTGCGATTTTTTGACCCAGCATTGGCTAATCATGTGACGGTTAAAGCAATCCACCAATCAGCCTTTCGTGGCCTTGGAATGTACGCGTCATTGGTGCATTGGTTTTGATCAGCTGATCAAACGGAAAAACTGTCCGTCAACGAATATAACTCATTTTAGAGTACAAGGTGGAGACA
>JACCGJ010000204.1:26017-55974 GCA_013407085.1 Atriophallophorus winterbourni | reverse complement strand
CCGAATCGCACTTTCCACGCTCGGTCCGAATAAAACTCGAACAAGCGACTGGTTCGAAGCAAAAGCTTCTGAGATGACTGATGTGTTGGATGAGAAACGGTCAGCATTCTTGAAGTACAAAGGTTTGCCAACAGATTAAAACTTACGACTTCTGAGAGCAGCTTGAAATGAGGTCCAACAGACTGCAAGACGATGTGAACTGAAATTAACCTCAATATCCAAAGGGCTGCGAATACTGGTCACTTTCATGGTATGTATGATGGGATCAAGATAGCCATTGGTCCAAAGAAACTTTAAACGGATCCCATTAAATCTGTATCTGGTAACGCGATTGTCGACAAAACTCAACAGATGGAAAATGGGTAAAGTACTTCTTCTATCTCTATTGGAGGGACAGCACGGTTTTATCGCATGTACTTCCAAATGTCCAGCGATTGCCGACCGTTGAATATCTTGATACTCCCCTTACTGTTGATGAGCTCAATAGGGCAAACGACCGCTTAGCGAATGGGAAGGCCACCTGAACTCATTAAATGCTGTAGAGCAGCATTATTACAAACTCTTCACCATTTGCTTCGTCAGTGTTGGCAGGAGTAGTGTGTCCACAGGAGATGTGATACACAAGGTTTATCACGCTATTTAGAAATAAGAGTGATAGAGGCGACTGCAACAATTACAGAGGAATCTCTCTTCTGAATTTTATCGTCAAATTTTTTGCTAATGTCTTGCAGATCCGGCTACAAGTTTTAGCTGATAGAATTTAGTTAGAATCTCTTTGTTGTTTCCGTAATTGAGTACTGTATTTTCTCCAGTTGATACAAATACGGCACAAAACAAAAACAAAATGGCGCTGCAATTCCAAAGTTGTGTACTGTATCTACTAAAGTCGTTGGTTTACGCTTGGACCATTCTCGTTGTCATCGGTATATTACTGCTGTTTTGCGAGCAGGCAAGCACGATCTTAGACCTTGTTGAAGAAATGTAACCGACAAAACGGTGCAAGAAAAATCGAGTCCAAAGTCAAAGAATTCAGTCACGATATAAACATCAATGTGTCCAACCAACGGTTAAATTACGCGTCCATGCCCACCAAAATAATGACGAGACAATACGTGAGATGCGTACGGTACTATTGGAGCAAAATACTTATAAAATAAAATAGCGAACCTCAATTATTCCGCTTCGCACTGAATCCAAAAACAAGAATATTTAACAGTTAGAATGACAACGAGAGATAGCAACTTCAAATCGCTGGTAATCAGACGTTTTTACCGAGGAACAAAGTGAGATAATGTAAGAAAGCAGATGCCTCACATATGTGACAAAATCCACCGGCCATTTCGGCCAGATTGGTTAGATGCTAGACGTTTTCCATGCCTCACAACAAGCAATCTAGCTCGCCTGGTCCCTTTACGTAACAAACCCAGTTCCACAAATAGCTATCTGGTATTTAATTGGATTTCGAGTCGGGCCGTTCGGCGGCCACCACAAAACACTTAGAGCTGCTTGATCAAAAAAGGAAGCTAATATCTGAACGAACATTTTTCAACATGGTCCAAGATAGTGGTTGTCTGCTTACTGAACCGCAGTAATATACCGATCATGCTAAGCAGTGTATTTGCCCTTTTGTGCAAACCATCGCTGAGTGATGAACATTTAACCTTGAAAGCAACAACACAACATTACTTGACAAGTTTTTCGGGATTAATAACCTCATAACGAAAACGATAAGATTGAGTCGGGAAGTCAAATTGACGTTGATGATCTGGAACAGGTTTTGGATAACTAGAGCTTAAACTGCGTATCATCACATGGATATGCTTTCGAAGCATCTCACGCTTTCGTCTAAACTTAGATCGTAAACGATATAAACGTGAATTTGCTTTATCAGTGGAGCTGCGGAGTTGAAGATACTTTCTTTTTAATTGCAAAAACACTTTAATATGGTCACGTTGCAAGCAACAAGAATTCTCGGCAATTTCAACTGCCTTCAGTTCGTCCCTCGACATTTGCTGCCAACACGACATACTATCGTTTAACTCTTCAATGGAAATCAACTCTACATTTTCAGCTGCATCCGTGCGTTCTTGCTGTAAGCTGAACTCATTGTTACAGGTCGCAGCAGAATGAAACGGATCAAAAATGTTTTATCCAAGTGTGAAGGGCTTGTTCAGCGACCTTATATCTGTTTAGTCACACAATACGCTTCTAACAAGTCTGCTCCAATAAGCAGGCCAAATGCGTTACAGGGACTATCATTTGAATCAAGATCCTTCAAATGATTAGCTGAAGTGAGGTAGTCTTTTTTCGTCACTTGCTTCCTCATTTCAGGAAGCTGCACGGACTCTTCCATCTGAGACAGTTCAAATGTTGGTAGCCTTCACAAGTTTCAGCGTGTGTTCTAGCTCTAACTTCAGACGACATGAGATCAACATGACATGATCTTCTCCCTGAGACAACTTCAAGAAAATTGTCGGGAACAGCGTATGCCTCTATATGCTGTTTTTAATGGATTTAACGAAGGCATTCCACTACATCAGCAGGGAGCATTTTCAAAATGATTGAGCTGATAGGCTGCCCCCGAGGCTACTCAGAATCGTTATTTCGTTCCATGAAGTGCTCCGACCATTTTAACGGTTTCTAGTCAGAAGCCTTTGAAATTCGCCGAGGCGTCAAACAATGGTGTGTTGTTGCTCCCACGCTGTTCATCATTTTCTTTGTTCTGCTTCTGATGCTTGCTTTTAGGACGAGCACAAAAGGCAATTACCTATACACGCGAAGTGATGGCAAGCTTTTCAACCTGAACCGGTTGAGAGCACAAACCAAGGCACGAAATGTGCAACTGATGCCCTACAACCGAGTTCTGACCATCGTTGCAAGCGCTACGGGAGAGATTTTCCTACCAAATCTGACTGTTCAGTCATTCAAAAAGCTGTAGAACATGAAAATTCATTCGTGTGTGATGTACATCCATGGTCGACATCGACCGAATGAGGCCAACAACAACAACAATCATAAGTCTCATCTGAGCTGACTGCATGAATGGGATTGTGTCTAACCAATGTGTTATACAAAACACAAAAAACTATCGACCACGACAACTTAAGATCACCCTGCTTAGTGATTGTTAATCTGTACTGTGGTTCACATTTCGGCGTCCCTATAAAATCCTTATTGTCCTGCCAGATTAAAAATACCTTCATGTGACGTTATCGTAGTAGATGGTCTACTACAAAATCCCTCAAATTATTCTAGTTTTCCCCGGCGTTTCTAATGAGATTCCACAGCCTTGAAATAAAATACCAAACTTTTCTAGAACAGATAACAAACTCATCTAGATTTTGTGTAGATAACGCGTGCTACCTTCTTCTCGATGGTTAGTAAGTAGGTGTATATATATTGCTTTGGAAAAGATAAAAGTTGTTTCTTCAGTATATCATAGCTCTTCCATATTCCCTAGAAACATATGTAAAATCTTTCTTCACGCATACTGTATGCGATTAATTTACGAATACTTTACGTACTTCAAGTGAATTGGAAAGACCAAAATTGTACAATTCGCACATTGGCTGTGATAAGACAACCAACATACCTGTTCGTCGAAACGTCCTTCTGTTGTATTTAAAATATAATCCCAGCCGTAGTGTGTGCTTCGACGTGCACTAGTTTCCGACAGGATGACTTGGATGCTCTTACTGCTGTTACTTGGATGATGTTACTGTGGAAAATAATTGAAAGAAAATTATTTTCGTAACAATAGAAAAGTATAATTCTAGAATGTTTTATAGCGCAATAATTGACATTTTTAAGTTATTTGGATTATATTGTTTTCGGCAAAATCAATTTTTGTGTTAACATAATTCTTGTTTTAATCATTCAATGATTCATAAGACCAAAATTTAATTCTTGAATTCTTTTTCGAGTTTAGAAGTGCAGTGGTGGGTGCTTTTACGTGCAGTAATTTCGACCAAGATGATCATCACGCTTTGATAATGTTACTGTGGTAAATCATTGAACGGAAATCATTTTTGTAACAAACAATTGCCATGTGACAATAATAAAAAGTTGATTTTTAATGTTTTATGGCGCGAAATTGTCATTTTTGAGTTATTTGTTAATAAATTTTTAGGGTGAACTAAATTTTATGTCAAACATAAACTTTAATTTAATCATCCAATTATTCATAGGACCGAAATTTATTTTTCGAATTCTTTTTCAAGCATCATATGTATTTATCTCGAAGATCGGTTTATTTTTTTCGATTTTAATATTCCAACCAAGTGTGTCATGCCGAATGAAAATCATATGTACCAATACAATTAGTGGAATACAATTTATCAGAGAAATGAAAGTTGATGGCTGCTCGGCATTCACGGACTTTCAAGTGAGACCAACATGCGAAGGAAATTTTCCAGACCAGTGTCTGCAGGAAGAGTACGCGCACGGATCAAATCTTGTTGTTCCACAGCATGCACCCGACCAGCCATAAACGAAGCTGCATTAGAACCCTATTCAAAATTGTAGCAGCACTCGGTAACTAAGAAGACAAGATGGAGAATAGCTGTTCAAAGTTTACCAGAAGAATGGATAGCCAAGAAGATTCGTACTACAAAACAAGTTCAACCGTATTCAACAAAGAAATGATGATGAAAACAGAGTTAGACGCGCTATTCCGTATGTGCAAAATATATCAGAATTAGCAATTTGGGTCATTCGGCCATTTGGAATAGAATTCTCTCACAAATCCGCGTCAACATTACGCAATCACTTCAACAATACAAAAGACAAAGTTTTAAGAAAAGAACAATCAAATATTATCTACAAGATTACATGCAGAGATTGCGAGAAAAACTACATCGGGCAAACCGGCCGCAAGCTAAGCACAAGACTACATGAACACCGGTTACCCGTACGAAAACCCGACCCAAGGTTATTGATTTTAATACATGTTGATCAATTCGGGCAGCAATTCGATTGGGACAACGCGAATATTTTAGCCAAAAAAACTGACGAGCGCGAGAATTCATCGCAGCGTGGCACTCAACAACGACATCAATTAACCAGCACCTTCAATTGGCTGCAACCTATGGACCAATGTAAACTCGATGGACAAGAATGCAAATGAATTCCACCAACCACCGAGCGTAATGGCGAACGGACAGACGGCCCTTATAAAAACCAATGAAAACCCATTTTAAGTAACTTCGAAAGAAGTTCTGCTGATGATGTCATCTAGCTTGATGATGAAACATCCAAAAACAACTACACAAGCTCCACGAATACCATCCTCATCCTGAGCTACGTATATTATTCTCAATTGCTGAACATTCAGTATTATTCACTCTTGTTCGCATAGTTTTGTAGATGACTGATAAGGTTATTGCTTTCTGTGGATTCTTATTGAAACTCACGACTGTCAAAGTTCTAGATTATCATACAGTTACTTCAGCGTATGCGACTTTGAATGTTTGTCACGTTAATTGAAAACAGTGTTTATTCGCTTGTGAGGTCAGAGATAGACAATATATAAATGCTGATTAAGAAATATGCCCGTAAAAATCTTTCAAACATCTCTTTGCTCTTGCTTTAATAAACATCGTGTATACATGTCAAAACCCTGATTTCATAGATCGAACTCCATGGTAAGCCAACCATCTTTCAAGGGGACTTGTAGCGTCACGCATAGATTAACATTTTTTGTTATTGTATAATTTACCATTGCATAATAACATGGAAAAGTTCGGAGCACCGGGCGTTTAGTCCATCTTAAAACTAAACTATTTTCATTTATGATGAAACTCTGCTAGCTTATTTATACCGATTATAGTTTTATGGCAATTTTTAAATTATTCGCAACCAGAGTTTGTGATTGATCGAATTCTAATTCATTCATTTTAGCGAAATTTTGTGAATTTATATCTTAAGACCTAATGTTCAGATTTAAAAGCACTTATTGTCAAACTTTTGGCAGAGCTCAAGTCTATGAAAAATTGTCATCCTCGTTTGTGGCTTTGGCTTTTGTTTCATTTTTAATCTTGCGATCTATAATGTCTTAAGAGAAGCTTTGATCTTTCGCCGTGCAATGAGCACTGTCATTCTAGTGTGTGAATGATACCACCCTCGTAGTAGATGACGATGTCGGTTAATGGCTGTCTGAAGGCTAGTGCCGTTGCTTCCCAAGACGCGGCGCCTGACCTGAGTTGTAATCGTGGTGTTGCCACCGAACGTGAGCAATCCTTTGTAAACAACGTTGGTCGAAGATCTCCAGCCTCCTAACGTCTGCGCGAACTGTCCAACATTCACTCCTTACCGAAGTGGAATATATCCTTCCTTTCAAACTCATGCTCAAATCACGTCTCTTCCAAAGGGCACTTAAATATAGTGAATGCCAGTCTGGCCTTAGCAATTTTGGACTTGATTTCCTTTTCTATCCGACCCCCAGCAACCACCAGACTTCCTAGGTAGTTGAACTGATCAACATGATCGCGAACTAGATCATTTATAGCAAAATTTGGCAGTTCACCGTACCAGTCCTGAAAGAGCACTTTACACATGATTGGTAAAAAGAATAGCCCATTCTTAGATGCCTCCATTGCGATCATATCCAAGGCCTGTTGGATAAATGTTGGGTCTTCGCCTAGTAAAGCAACATCATCAGCATAATCCAAGTCCATGACACGCCCACCGGGAAGGAGCTCAACGCCACCCGTGGAGAACACTCAGGGTACTCCTGAGATTGTCCTCGATGTCAAAGTTGAACAAGAACGGGGAGATTAGACAGCTTTGTCTTACACCCGTAGTACTGTTGAATGGCATTAAAAGGCTATCGTACACCCTTACCCTCCCTATCGAGTGAGCGTTTAAGCCATTTAGGATAGTGAAGTACTTCGATGGGATTGCATTGCCAAGTAAGCAGTTCCATAGAGCAGATCTGTCAACCGAGTCAAAGGCAAGAGATTGATCTAATCGAGAGCAATCCGGTATACGCTCACGTAAGCTTCTAATAGAGCCAATAAAAACTGTCCGCAGGCGTTGACTTGCGCCAACCGTAGATGAAGTTGCGTGTCCTGATAGCAACTTACTGTGAGATTTCCGAAACTTCTAGTGCTTGTGCAATGAACACAAATTGCCGTCTTTATTGGTGAATCGGCTTTTCTTGCATGATACACATGTGACTGTTCAATGGGTTCCTTTTCAACAGCACAACGAAATTTGATTCTTCAGAGAATGAGTTTGGCGTAAAATTACGCAAACCGAAGAATGGTGTTTTAGAACCCGTGATCATCACCAATCTAACCCCCACAGTTGTTGCTTTTAAGACTGTAATAAACTGTTGAATTGCATCCCAAACCCGAATGTCCGTTTGCTAGTTCTTTACTAATGTGTAGTTTTTCGTTAGTGATGATTTTTCGATCTATCAGCGTAGGCCTTCTTATGTGTGATTACAAACACGTGTTAAAAGTATCTCTACTTCTGTGTTTATTCTTTTTCTGTTCTAGCCACTTCTGTCCATTCATCAAGCGATAATTCATTTACTATATCCTTACCATCCTTTAATATTTCAGCCCGAGACCATGATGCAGTGGAACATTTGGTTATGTCTTTTTTGGTTTTCTTTCTCCAATGCGCTCTCAATTCCAATCCCTTCTTTCAACCCAACGCACATATCGCTGCAATTAGATCAAAATCAAAATATTTCAGTATCTCTCAAGTAAGCTCATTCTTCTTTCGCTGTTCGTTTGTATTTCCCACTCGTCCCAGTATTTGGTGTATTTCGCACTGTCGTGTAATTACTCATTCTTTCACATTTTTCTAAAAAAAATTTTCCTCGAAGGTTTACATTTAGATACGTAATTTGGCAAACATTTCGTTATAGGCAGATGTTCATTTTCCCGAACATTCCTATATATAAATTTATAAGAAACTGAACTCAAAAACTATTAAGCTATCAGCACAAAATATAAAATCCCGTAAGCTCTCGTTTAGTGGAGCTCGATTTCCACGGCCGTCAAACCCCACTGAACACTGTGAAAAGCGATGCTTTGTTGCACGTAGTTTTCAGACCTCATGTGAGGATGCGAATGCAAATGATATGATTGTCCGACGGTCTGAATTTTTGCATAGCTAAACGTGTCACCAAAGTTCAGTAGTGATGGAAAAAGCTCGCTATGACGTTTGGTGATGGCAGTCGTGTCAATGATGCGTTGCTCTCGCTCAACGCCACAATTGTATGATGATGGTCGATGTATTGATTGGTTAGACTTGTCATTATACATGCGTTATGATAGGTTTTCTTTTTTCCTTTCAACCATACTTTCTATTCTGATTGATCGATCAAACAAACAAGTGAGAAGAATGATTGCCTGTAAGCTAGGCTTTATTCAAATCACAATTGGAGTATGGTGGCTGCAAAGAGAAAGAGTATTACAATAAGACTAGAAGATGGTGATAAAGCATATAGCAGCAAAATTCAATCATAGCATTCTCCCCCGCCGAATATGAATGAGAGTATGGTGATAAACAAAAATGTGCAATATCATGCTTGTCTGTTGCGTAAATTGTAAGAATGAACTCTTTGTTGTTTTTGTATATGATCCTCGAGTTTCGATTCAGTTGCATCAGGTTGAGTTAAACGAGGAGCGAGGGACTTTGCGCAATCATCACCACCGAATTCAGGAGTTTCAGAATGTTCGTCAGGATTAACAGGAGTGTGTTGCTCAAGATTAGTAGGGCGAGTGGCCTGCAGACAATCGTTACCTTTTGGAGCTAGATGACGGATTGAAACTGTATCTTCTCGACCATCAGGTAAACGGACGTGGGCATACTGCGGGTTGCATTCTAACAATTCAACTTCATCAACACAAGTATCGTATTTGGAATCACGGGAATGTTTCTTGAGCAACACAATACCGGGTGTAGTTAGCCACGTAGGAAGGGTAGTACCAGTCGCTGACCGACGATTGTATGCGAATAGGCGTTCATGTGGTGTGGTGTTTGTCGCGGTGCACAGTAGCGACCGAATTGAGTGCAGTGCATCTAGAAGGACCGTCTCCCATTGGCCAGTAAGGAGACCACGGGATTTCAGAGTGAGTAGAATCGACTTCCATAAAGTGCCATTGAGCCGTTCCACTTGACCGTTGCACTGTGGATTATATGGCGTTGTACGGCTAGTAGCGATGCCATTGTTGTGAAGGAATTGTCTTAGTTCATTAGACATGAAAGAGGAACCGCGATCAGAGTGTATAAAACCCGGCGTGCCAAATGTTGTGAAAACTACCAGAAGGCAATTGATGATAGTTTGTGATGTCATGTCAGGGCAAGGAAAAGCGAACGGGAAGCGGGAATATTCATCGATGATTGTTAGCAAGTAGCGGTTCCGGCTTGTTGATGGTAGTGGTCCTTTAAAATCGAGACTGAGTCTTTCGAAAGGCTGGGTAGCCTTTATCAAGTGGGCGCCTGTAGGTTTGAAGTATTGTGGCTTTATTTCACAACAGACAGAACAATCAGCAGTCATTTTACGGACCTCATCCAAGGAGTAAGGCAAGTTTCGCGCTCGAATAAAGTGCATGAAGCGGGTGACGCCAGGGTGGCATAAGTTATCATGTAGCTGACGCAGTTTTATTAATGGTTCCACAAAACCACATACGGCACGTGAAAGTGCATCCGCTGCTTGATTCTGTCGGCCTGGTCGGTAAACCACATCATATTGGTATTGTGACAGCTCTAAACGCCAACGTTGAATCTTGTCGTTTTTAATTTTACCACGCTGTCTATTGTCATACATAAAAGAAACGGAACGCTGGTCTGTCACTAGTCTGAATGGGTGGTTTATAAGATAATGCCTCCATTTCCTGACAGCTTCAACGATTGCACACGCCTCTTTTTCGATAGCCGAGTGGTGTTGCTCACTGTGATTCAACGTTCGTGAGAAGAAAGCTACTGGTCTACCACTCGGATTAAGCGTTGCGGCGATCGCGCCGTCAGATGCATCAGTTTCTACTGTCAATGGAACCGCATGATCGATTGTGATTAGCAAGGCATCCTCGAGGCGGCTTTTTAACTGTTTGAAAGCAGTAAGCGCAGATTCAGGAAGGGGGAAAACTCGGTTATGGATAAGTGGATATATAGTGTCTGAAAAGCTGGGTATCCAATGGGAGTAATAGGCAAACATGCCAACTGCTCGTTGTTGAGATTTAAGATCGACTGGTGGTGGTAATTCTCTTAGAGGGGCCAGGCGGTCTTGGTCAGGTTTGATTATACCTTTGGACACCTCGTAATCGAGTATTTTGATAGAACTCACGGTAATTATGCTCTTCGTATCATTGAACGTTAGTCCGTACATTTCTGCAGTTTTTAAAAAGTTGGATAGGTTTCTGTCGTGATCGGCTTTATCTCGACCACAAATGACGACATTGTCAATGTACGCGAACGTGCCAGATAGTTTTTCTTTGATTATTAGTTCATCGATGATCCGCTGGAAACACGCGACTCCGTTGGTCACACCAAATGGAATTCGACGCAATTGGTAGAGTTTGCCGGCAGCTTCGAATGCGGTGAATGGTTTATCCCCGTCACGTAGGGGTATTTGGTGATATGCGCTCCGCAGATCTAGAGTACTGAAAACATTGTAAACAGCGACATTTTCAACTAGTTGATCGATTCTTGGCAAAGGGTAAGCATCAAGTTGCGTAAACCTGTTAATTGTCTGGCTATAATCAATAACTAACCGCTTTTTGTGACGTTCGCTGGTAGTAATTAAAACCTGAGCCCGCCAGGGTGAAGGTGATGGCTCAATTATACCTTCTTTCAACAATTGTTCAATCTCCGATCTGATGAAACGCTCATCGACAAAAGAGTGGCGTCTGGATTTAGTGGCTATAGGCTTGCAGTCAGCAGATAAGTTTTCGAAGAGAGACGGAGGTGGGACTTTGGCTGCCATAAGTCCACATATAGAGAGCGAAGGTTTGGGGCCTCCGAACGGGATCTCGACCTTTTCGTGCATTTTCAAAAAGTCATGTCCAAACAGTACATCTGCACACAGATTAGGCATAACTGAAAAATTGAATTGTGGATAAACTGATTTCTTGTAGCGAATGGGTAGGTAAACCATGCCTTCGGTTTGACTCGTATGTTCGGTATTAGCAAGAGTTATTTTGTTTATACACGGAACTAGTTCCCAAGAGTTCTTACGAACAACCGAGGAAATTATGTAGCTCTCAGAGCTCCCAGTATCTATGAGAGCCTGCAGTCGGATGCCTTTGACGTAAACAATAATGATTGCATTCGACAGAGATAAAGGTGCAGCGGAACAGAACAAAGCGGAAACAACTGAACTTGTCGATGGACGGTTATTTCTCGTGTCAGATGTTGACAAACAAACTCGTTGAAAATGACCTTTTTTCCACATCCTTTGCAAACAACTTCTCTGGCAGGACATTTTGGTCTTGGATGCCTAGATAACCCACAAAAATAACATTTTGCAGTATGCGCGGCGGCAGTCACCTCTACGGGCGTATCTGGATGTATTTGTGTTTGATTAAGAGGGATATCATTGTTTGTGCATGGCAGCCTGTTAGCATATGATTCAGATTGTTTGAGAGCTAGTTCGAGTGATCTTGCTGTATCGAATGCTTTCTGGAAGTTGAGTGTTGAATGTTCTAACAATCTCTGTCGGGTTGCAGTGGACTGAATACCGCTGATAAAGGCATCTCGAGTGCATCATCTTTATACTGCTCCATACTGACAGCACTGAAATTACAATCCCTGGCAAGGTTTCGTAGTTTATGAGTGAATAGGTCGAGTGATTGACCGTCTTCTTGCTTGCATGTCGCCAATAAATGTCGAGCGAAAATTTCATTTTTCGGTTTAACATATAAGGCCTCCAAGGTGGAAATGGCTTCGGCGTATGTAGTACAATCCGCAAGTAAATCATAAACATCAGAGGAAACGAAGTTGAATAATACTTTCAGCTTATCTGGTTCGAGCTCGTTCAGCTCATTGAGAAAATTAGAAAATGTATTGAACCAGTGTTTCCAACGTTTAGCGGCGTCTGAGGCGTTCGGGTCAGCATTGAATTTCTCAGGTCGCAGGAACCGTTCCATTTGCAAATAGTGATTTGAATAAATTGTTCTGATTGATCGATCAAACAAACAAGTGAGAAGAATGATTGCCTGTAAGCTAGGCTTTATTCAAATCACAATTGGAGTATGGTGGCTGCAAAGAGAAAGAGTATTACAATAAGACTAGAAGATGGTCATAAAGCATATAGCAGCAAAATTCAATCATAGCACTTTCATCACGAGCGTATATCATTCAGTTATTGAACAAATGATCCAGTTTTGTGATCCACCGTCAACTCTGCTAAATCGTTTTCGTTCCACTGAGTTTTTACGAAAATACACTGGAGTCTCACTGGCGTTTCTATTCTCATTCTCATATCTGTATAGGGCTGGACAAACTGACAGTATCTTAGCCCACATACAGTCTCGGACTGTGCGGCACTTTTCCTGGAACAGTCTTGTATTTTCATTTATACAGATCCATCACCTGCGTGTCTTTTTCAAGTCATCCTCTTAATCGAAGGTTTATAAATTAGACTTAAGATTGTTGAAACAAAACACATTATTTTCTAGGAGACAATCGCCGTCTTTCAAAATAATCTGCACCGAAACGTCCATTTTGGCTTAGCGTTGAGGGTTTATACCTACAAGTTTACAACTTCTAATATGTGCTTACAGCTATTCCTCACTGTTTTGCCTTTGACTAAATCCGAGGTCTATTTCCTGGAGTATAGAGTGCGAAATTGATTTAGCTTGATCGGAAACGCTCCATTGCCATTCACCATTGGCTACTTGAACTCATTGATGCATGCATTTTCCCTACCCAATGCAGTTTATTCGTTTTCTCTCGTTATCGATTACAGTAAACCTTCCCCAACTCGGTTAAACTTCGCGTTTACTTATCGCGGTGGCAAAGGGGATTATCAAAATGATTTGGATGCTTTGGTGATTGAGCCGCTTCCTTCTTTCTCGGTAGACGGTGGTAAAGTTGGTCCTGTCGTATCGCAAATAGTTCCTCGAAAACCTGGACATATTTACTTGGGTTTAAACGAGACAAACACTCCGAATTCTACCACTGAGTAAGTCAGTTCTTTTGACCTTTGTTCCCTGTTGCTTTCCTTCATCGATCTTTTCCACTTGATTTCGATTTCGCGGTTTTATTGATTCAACACGCTGAATTATGTTGTAAGTTTGGTGTTGATCATGTTTTACGACTGCCAGCTGTATACACACGATATTTATTTTCACTAGATTAAACTACCATCATCTTTCTGTGAACCGATACGTCTTTTGGTTTAACAATACACACATCACTCTTGTTCTCTTTCAGTTGACAATTTTTTATTTATTTTGTTTCAGACTGGAACATATCTATTGCGATATCTTGGTTATGCACTATGCCTGGTTGGATATTCTGCAGAATGTTATCGGATGGATGTACTTTGCGGCGTGGACCGTGTCGTTTTATCCACAAGTCTACTTAAATTGGAAGCGGAAAAGGTGAGTTGTGAGCCGTCCTTGGTTTCTCGTATTCTGCGCTTCGGCTTTTCAGAACACAGCAGTTCATTTTGACCGCTGTGTGCATCGTTTCTTTGATTTTTTCTTTTAAAAGGATATTGATATTATCTACCTATGGCCACGGATGTACAACCATGCGGTACTTCTGTGCTATGCGGCTAACACCTTGCTAAATTGATTGGCCAACGGTAGTCAGCTTCATGTTGAAACACGCTGCATCCTCACTACCATTTCTATTTTCTTTCTCATATCTGTCTAGGCCTGGGCAACCTGACAGTATCTTAGCCCACATGCAGTCTCTGACTGTGCGGCACTTTGCATGGATCAGGCTTGTGCTTTCATACCATACCATTGCTTGTCACCCAACACATTGTTGTGAACCACCTCCAGTAGGAATTACTTCGCCAACACCTAACAACCTCCCGTTTGCAGTTCCAGTGGTTGATAATGGCTTTCAAAATCAACTTTTACTTCATATTTTATTGTTATTCCCATGGTACCTTTCATATGTCAGTTCAACGCGTATGGTATGGTATGAAAGCACAAGCCTGATCCAGGCAAAGTGCCGCACAGTCAGAGACTGCACGTGGGCTAAGATACTGTCAGGTTGCCCAGGCCTAAACGTGTCTAAAATTCGGAATGTATTCAACGGTTAGTGTTACCGCCTTTAGGATCGCATCTGGCATTCATGCATTCATCTTGTTATAACAAACACTATTCAGTTTGTGTTTCTCTTTGTTTATATGGGCTTCTGCTGCTAGTGATAGGTAAGCGAAATTCAGTGGCTGCTTGTGACCACTTTGAGACACAAACTTTTGGGATTTCACATTCTGTGGCACTGCATATTACATCGGCTTTTTAGTTTCCCAATGTACGCGTTTTCATTAATTGTTGGCCTATAATTGGTCTTTTCTATTACCACGGTCAGATTCGATCGGGTATGAGCCACCGCGAAAGTCATTAATTGCCCCGATGTTGAAACGGTATTGCAACACTTAGGCCATAGAATAAATTCGCCGTTTGCAAGCCATGCTTTAAATGATAGTCCTCGTTTATTTAAATGTCCTGCATCAAGAGTTAACCTAATCTTTTCACTATCTTTCCCCTACGCAGCGTCGTCGGTTTCAATTTGGATTTCTTGTGTTTGAACATCGTCGGCTTTTTGGCTTACAGTGTGTTCAATGTGGCTCTCTATGCAAGCGATTATCTCAAAGTTAGTTTCTCTTGTGACCAAATGCTTTTCCAATATATTGTCATCCCATATTAGATTCGCTTTCCGAGAGCAACCAGCTGCGGTTTTATAACTTCACTTTCACTTTTGTGAGACTATCTCCTCCTGGAGGATGAGTCGGCTTCAATGTAGGTTCTTCGGGATTTGGGTACAAAGCGGCGTCCCCAGCACCACTCGGCGTTTGTTCGAGTCAGCTTCTCTAGCCTTTGCACAACCAATTGCGACCTGCAAGGCAGCAGGGACTTGCCAGAAAGAGGTGGTCTACCAGACTCTGTTCCAAGTTTTTCCTTAGGGTTTTCTCCCGAAGCCTTTCCCGCGATCGGGTATCCCGCAAGGCAGCGGAGGTTTAAAATCAGGGTTTTCCTTCCCTTAGATGAAATGCCCTCCCAGGATAACGAGCTCCATCTGCCCAAAGCAAACTGGTTTTCAGGCGCCAGTCACTCGCCCTCGCCCCTTCTCCTGTTGGTAGAAGCAGTTCGGGGAGCCACTCGTGCAGGCCAGAAGCTGGACTTGGTTGGCTATTTGAGACGCGTGCCATATGAGAGCATTTTATAAACAGTGGGAGCTTATCCCCACCGCCACCCCCGGCTATGACAACCTTTGGTTTTATAACAGTTGATGGTGGATCATTGTTGTTGTTGTTGTTGGCCTCCGGTCGATGTCGGTGATGGATGTACATCACAAGCGCATGATGGTTCCATACTCCATAGCGGCTCGGACGGCTAAACGGTCGGTGTATCATTAGTTGTGATGATTAATATCATCGCGTACGTTGTGGTTCCAGGCTGATGGTTTCAGACATAAATATAAAACTGAAGATGTTTCGTCATTGTGCTTCGCTTGCTCGATTCACCCACATTCCCGTGTTGATTGTACGTATCCGTCGAGAAAGGTGTCGTAGCGGATCAAGCCGCCATTCTCGTGGTGGTTCTGTCTATTCACTTGATACGTGACGTGTTGGTGAAATTTGAATCCAACATAGCCTACCAGACTCCAGCATTGATTCTATAATTGTGCGTGTGTTATCAGACCGCTTGTTCACTGTGACCCTGAAGCGTCACGAAGCGTAATAATTCATGTATCATCATAGGCATTTCACGTATCGTCTTGCCGGCTTGCCCCGTGGAGTGATCTGGGTTATTGAGCATAGTTGCATCTCTGTTTCCTCGGTGAATACTTAAACATAGGACCTTGAAAGTGAAAGTCATGCGTATCTTGTCACTAAACCCCAGTAGTGGGTGCTTACTTCTTGGTCTGAACATTGCCGTTGGTCTTTGATTGGTCAGGAGAGATCATTTATCTGGTGTTTGCATGAGTCGAACGCTTGGGTGAACCAATATCGACCGTTTCCAAGCACGTGCTCAGGGTAGACAACGATAAGTAAGCTGTCTCGTCGTTGTGTCCGTGTTTACGGCATGGCGTGCCACAAAATGCTAGATTATTTTTCCGACGATGCTCATTCGTGTGTCCTAAACTTTTCTTATGTGGATACTGACAAATTTCGTTGATGGTTGTGCGAAGTCGTGAAGTGTTTTCGCCATATTTTCCGAACGCTGTGTGCCATATGATTTATACTTTCATCATTTCAGGCAAAGATTGCTCTTCTCTATCACGTTGTGGCAAAGTTTTCGGTCTAGGATTCATGATTCTTCGTTTTAATAGGAGTCGTACCCTGCCCGCTCTCTTTCCGATTTTTTTCTAATTCAGTAACATATTACAATGCAAATAATTTGTTTAAAAATTATTGTTTTCCAGAGGGAATATACCAGCAAGCATCCCCTCGGCGTAGTTCCTGTGTTCGAGAACGACATATTCTTCTCTGTCCATGCGTTCGCCATCTGTCTGTTGACCGGTGTTCAAGTTCTCATATATGAGGTATGTTTATGGGTTTCGCTATTTAGATGTTTATAATAAAGGGTGCGTGCGTCTTGGCATTCAGCGTGTATAGTCACCCTCATCAGTCCATGGTTTAATTTCATCAAACACCACTGTTTATTGATTGCTTGAATTGTGTGTGTGTCTTCAGAAGGAGGTAGATCTACAGCGCTTGGCGAATCCCATATCATTCTAGCCCTCGGGTGCCTTGAAATGGGTTGTTGAGACGGACGCTATTCGTCTGAAACTTGCGTCAACTCGTGTACCAATTGTGACATTTGCACGACGGTTTCGCGTTGTTTCTCGCTGCTTTACAACCAAATGAATTGTGGTCGAAGAATGTTCAGAGGTCTTAATGCTCTCTTAGTTGTAGGCTTTCTGGTGGGGGATACTCATCCACCCGAGTGTTTTGATTATAACATTCATCAGTATTTTATTCAATCATTTTAAATTTTCTATTCATATTTCAAACACCCGTATGCACAAGACCACCTGCTGATATTCTCACGGCTTCCCTGTGTTGCATTAGTGGTACCTTGGCTGCATATGATGTAATACAAGGTGGAATTACTGCATCTGGAGTCCACGAGTAATCGGTTCTGTGTGATCGCAAATTTAGCTCAACTCAATGCTTGAGATTTTTCACTGTTGTGTGAATGCGCTTCATGGTTTTTTAAACAGTTCCTGTGAGGGTTTCAGGCCACTTTCGCAACTTAATGCCCAGCTAACTAACCTCCGTTGTACGGTGATAGCAGAAAACTAGTCTTCGGTGACGATTCAGATCATTTTCTAGTTTTTCCAACTCCAGATTACAAATATTCCGTGGTCAACTTCCAACGAATTACAAGCTCGAAACCAGGCAAACTGCCGCAACTGATAGAATGCACATGGGCTAAGATAATACCAAATTGTACAGCCCTGGTATGTATGTATGAAAGCACAAGCCTGATCCAGGCAAAGTGTCGCACAGTCACAGACTGCACGTGGGCTAAGATACTGTCAGGTTGCCCAGGACTAGACAGATATGAGGAAGAAAAAAGAACAGGACAAATGTAAGAAAGGGAAAATGGCAGTGAACCTCCAGCGCATTTCTGTAGGCAGCTAAGTACCGTTGGCAAATTTATGTAGCATTGTGCTTCCTGTGTCGTATTGTGAAATACAGCACAATTGCAGACCTCAACCTATTTCGATTTACTGTGCTGCGTGTCCCCCAACAGTGAATATAAAAATTCACGCCAAGTGTTACAATGTTTTGTTTCAACTATGCACCGCTCTTACTTGCCCCCCCTCTGCCGTTTTACCAGCGCGGTGGTCAGCGGGTTTCTCGGACGTGTATCGGGATCCTCAGTCTGATCGCGATCTACTGTGTGATCAATGCTATCCTGTCCGGAGTCAACGTGTTCTCGTGGTTGACATTTGTGTACAACCTGTCTTACGTCAAGCTTTTCGTGACTTTTATCAAATACATTCCACAGGTGAGTCGGTCCGTTTGCGGTTATCGTGGTTTTGGCACTTGGTAGTTTCGTATCTGCAAACATGGTGATATCCCATACTGTTTTTCAATAATCCATCTTGTAATTCATCGTTATTCTGTGAGTCACGCACTGGTGTGCAATCGTGCAGTACTTCTGTGCTGTACGGCTAACATCGTGCTAAATTGATTGGCCACCGGTAGTGAGCTCCATACTGAAACACGCTGGGGTCTCACTACCATTTCTATTTCTATTTCCCCTCTGTCTAGGCCTAGGCAACCAGACAGTAACTTCGCCCACGCGCAGTCTCTGACTGTGCGGCACTTTGCAGAGATCAGGTTTGTGCTTTCATACTTACATTCTGTGAGTCGGTATAGTTGATTGCGCACCTTTTTGTCACCAATCTAAGTCAAATCATCTGCTGTGTGAGACCTCATTTACTCTGATTGTTTGGTATTCGTGCATGTCCCTAACTGCCATCCAATTGAACGTGCTCGTTGATTGACTGTGGCGTTGAATACCACACTTTGAGAAACTCTCGAATGCGATACTGGCGATTGTTTCAGCGCCATTCCAATCGAATTCATCCCCTTCTTGATCCGAAATTAGCGTCTTGTATCCAGTTTGTGTCCATAATCCTGGTTTTACGCCTTGTTCCAGTCTGTCTGGTGTAATATTTCTCACAAACCGAACACGGGGTTTTGTCAAGATTCTTAATTACTTACTTTTACTTTTGTGCGGCTGGCTCCCCGGGTGGATTAGCCGGCTTCAGTGATGTCTCGGATCGCACCAGCACACGCACGTCGTCGGAGGCGAGATCGTTGCAGATCGTGATCCAGTCTCGTTCCCACCTGCGAACTCCGTAGACGGTACGCAGACCCATTGAGACATCATCATGAAGTTTCTTGGGGGTAGTGTACAAGTGATGTCCCCAGCACCACTCGGTGTTTGTTCGAGTACACCTCTCTAGCCTTTGCACAGCCAAGTGCAACCTACAAGGCAGCAGGGAGTTGGCAGATAAACGCGCTGTGCGCCAGTTATCTACCTACGGGACTTCTCTCCGGATTTTTCCTCGGGGTTTTCTCCCGAAGCCTTTCCCGCAATCGGGTGACCCACAAGGCAGTGGGGGTTTTGGGTCAGGGTTTTCCTTCCCCTAGATGGATTGCCAGTAGCTGACGAGCTCCATCTGCCCGGAGCAAACTGGTTTTAAGGCGCCAGTCACCCGCCTTCGCCCCTTCTCCTGTCAGTAAGAGCAGTTCCGCCGGGCTTGTGAAAGCCACTCGTGCAGGCCAGGAGTTGGACTTGGTTGTCAGAGGCTATTTGAGACGCACGCCACGTGGGAGCATTTCATAGATAGTAGGTGGCTCATTCCTACTACCACCCCCGGCTGTGACAACCTTTGGAACCGAACACGGGGTTTTGTCAAGATTCTTACGGTAATCTCCGTGGCGTGTTAATTTTGCCCTGTTCCTGATTTGTCCATGCAATTGACTTGTTGAATGCTTGTTCAAAGCCCTCAAGCTTTTTAGAGAACTATTCTTGCTGAAGAACTTGAATGAACAATAGGTTTGGAATATGTTTGGGACCCACCGTGCATTCATAATGCAAAGAAATTTGAGTGCAATCGGTTAGAGCAGTTTCTGTGTCAGAAGTGAAATGTTGCCCAAAACTGCTCTAACCGATTGCACTTGAATAAACATTTTTTTTAAATTTTTTCCTGAGTTTGTCCGTACTGCTATGTCCTCGCATGGTTGGCGAGGTTTCTGGCGCAGCTTCGATTGTGGGTCACCAGATGCTTGCTTTTGAAGTTAAAAATGTTATGTTCATGCATGTTCCTTTCGTGTAAACACATCTCTTCAGATTTTCTAATTCTGTCGCACGTTCCATACATCTTTTCTTCAGCAACTCGCTGTTATTGTGTTAGTTTTTGTCAGCCTTGACATTCGCTCTTCTTCCTCATAGAAGAAGAAATATACTGTACACCGGTAATCAAGTGTATTTCACACATACACAAATGTCAAGTCCAACTAAAATATCCCATTGCGATTGAGTTTCAGTGCTGTTAAATTGGAATTCGAAAAACGGGTCGTGTTTGACCTTGAGGCCTCAAAGTTCGATCATTGTCATGTCTATGCACAAGCTGGTATATTTCCACGAAAGTGTTACCATAAAGCTGTCGCCTATACTATGCGCATCGCTAGATTGAACTTCTTGCTTCTTGGACCCAATGGAACTTTTCGTAGGAAGATAGGAGAATATGTTGCTAAATGGAATGCCATCGGTGATGACATACATGCAAAAGCACGGTGCGATCTCACTAGTCTTGTGGAGCTCCTAATTTGCGCCCGTCTGTGCGGATTGTCACTGATTTGTGAGTTGATCTCGTGCCAGCCGGCCTGGGCAACCTGACAGTATCTTAGCCCACGTGCAGTCTCTGACTGTGCGGCACTTTGCCCGGATCAGGCTTGTGCTTTCAAACCAAACCGAATCCTGCCATTTGGGGCTCGTTTGACCGACGACGAGTTGCATCTCGTTCAATAACTGCCGGCGCTCTGCATCTGCTTCTCCTTCCTAAGATGTTGTCACTCGAACCGTCTACATCCAATTTTCCCGAAACTCGAGAAACTCATGCGGGTTTGCAATTATGGTCGTCGGTCTTTTCGGAGCTACCTGCTCTTGTATTGTGGTGTTCTGCGAATCATCTGAGAGCTCACGAATGGCCCTCTTTGCCAGTGCAATTCACCCTACGTGAACGGAGTGCGTTGGTAAAAAGTTGTGAAGACATCCCGGCTCCGACACTGTCGTGGATTCCGTTTGCAGTTGATTGTCGGTAGCAATCACCGTCACAGGTGCACAGCAACTCTATAAACTGCTCGCTATTGAACGAGCCCTCCTTTGTTGATAATTGAAATTGAGGTTAGGATTGAATTCCTGTCTTCGATATAACCGCACTTCACGATTCGGATTTGTATGTGTTCTCATCATCCTCTCTCCCTTGCTCGTGTTGTCTTAGTTCGCTCAATGGATCAATTGTACTGTCGTTAGTTGATTCCTCGCTGCTCTCACCCTATGATGTTGGCCTCCTTCGGGTATGTTGACCACAATCGCTTGATTTTTTCATGTTCCACTTCTTTTCGAATGACTAAACAGTCCGATTCGGGAGGAACAATCTCTCCCGCAGCGCTTGCAACGATAGGCAGAACTCTGTTGTTTTGCAGCAGTTGCACGCCTGCGGCGTGATCTGCGTTCAGCAGCCAAGAGCTGTATATGCTCCTCCCCAGCTTGCAGACGACGCTTTACACAATGCCTCCAATGTGAGCGGTCAAGAGCAAGTTCTTCCCAACTCACGGGGTCAATACCCTACCCTATTCTTTTCCTTTGATGGCAGTTTCCATGCTTCACTTATCTCTCATCGTACGCAACTTTCTAGTCCTTTGATTAACTGGTCATTCACTCTATTAGTATGTGCTTGCGATCTTTGCACTAACCTACGCTTGAGTCGTTCTTCCCCTTCTTGTCTGTCAACGCTGACTAGTTAGACTCTGTCAGCTCAACGGGGTTGCTCCTCTAACTCCGACTGATGGGTGAATCGATCTATTTCCATATATCAATCTAACCTGACAATCATGAGAGGGTATACTCATTCATTTTTTCTCTCTGTGTTATAATGTGACTGCTCCTGTCAATTTGTGAGTCCTGTTTGTCTGTGACGCAGTCTTCTTTTTCTCACAGGCTGTGATGAATTGCCGGAGACGTAGCACCGTTGGCTGGAGCATCGGCAACATTTGTCTGGATCTCACTGGTGGCGTGCTAAGCATTTTGCAAATGTTCATCATTGCCTACAATTACGGTATGTGGTGTCACATGCGTTCTCGTTTCTTTTGTGATTGACGTGCTTTCATCATCATCATCAGAGACAGCATCACAGTTACCCGGGGCTCAACTGTCATATAACCATCGCAGAATGGTGGGAAATATGTCGCTGTGGAGCGTGTAGAATAGCTAGCACATACAAACTGGAATGTGGTGCCTACATCTCGAATGAAACGTGTAGTCAATCGATTTTCGTCTGTGACCGACATCAGCAAGACAACTTCGCTCTCGCGCGCTTCCTGACAAGGTTTCCTAACCACCATATTGGACAAGATTAAACAAACACTCCAACACGATATGTTACTAGATGTTTGGGGTCGATTGAGTAGTCAAATTCATAAAAAACAATCGGTTAGAACATTTTGGATAACGTTCACTTCTGGTAAGAACGGATAAAGCGATTGAGTAGCCTTAACGCCACTTCAATGATCGCATCACTAAACGTTATTTCGAAAGCCTAGGGGGGCAAGTCGCGTAGACAAATCAAGTTAAATAATACCTAGGTATTCGACACAGTTAACTCCGCAAGGACGGTCCAAGCCCGTCTGAGAGAGGAGGAGGGTTGGGCTTAGGGCTAGCAACCCTATCCCGTAAAACCTACATTGCTACGGAAACGATGACAACAGATCCGTGGTTCGGTCATGTCTGCAGGATGGATCCCAGTTCGCATACGAAGGTAGCCATGCACTGGCATCCGCAAGGTAAACGAAAAAGGGGACGGCCCAAGGAAACTTGACGCAGAACGTTGGAACGCGAACTACATGCACAAGGATTCACGGTGCAGACGGCAACAGAAGCAGCGGCAGACCGGAAACACTGGCGTGAAGTTGTCTTCGCCTCATGTGCCACCCGGCACGGAGAGGACTGAATCCGAAACAGTGTGAAAATCGGTCAAGGTCAATTGACAGAATTGCAAAAATTTCTCCTCTATTTGTAAATATTTGTCCGTCGAAACGAATTCTTTTGCGATGTCACATCCTTATTGCGTATATCTCGGGGTGGCCCAAACGTCACATCTATAAGGCAGTTAAAAACCCTTACTAGTAACCTTTCCAAAGTCGTCGCAGCGCGTCTTCTAGGCTGGTATCCCCGCGATCAGATGTCGCAATGGCTATTTACGCTTCAGGATATGTCCCGAAAACGTGTTCAATGGCATCTTCTTGGAGTGTTTGCTTAACCTTGTATGTTGTCGAACGGAGTGACGAGAAAGGCTCGTTATGTTGCATGGCAGTGAAAACGGCAAGGAGGCTGCCATGCTGATGTCGCTCTACTCGTTAATGAAACTTGTTTGAATGCATGTTCCATTCGAGGTGTAGGCAATTCTTCCCAGTTTCTTTGTGCTTACTCTTCTATCAAATCCGTAGCTATTTAAGTCCCACCCTTCCCCATTTTTTAAGATTTTACTTTTTCATGTTTGTATGGCAGTTAAGCATTCGGTACGTGCTACCGGTATAATGCTGTCTTTGATGATGATGATGATGATGAGTGCCGGGTGCCCTTATTGTGGAGATTTCGGTCCGTCTATTTTATTAACCGCGTGTGTTCTAGTCTTTGGGATTTAAACTGGCTCCGCATGCTACGCCGTAGTACATCTACATGGTCGAAATCTACTTTGTGGTCAGTATTCAACTAATGCTGAGTGTTTGATTAAACCCTGACACGCCATCTCATCCCGTAGACGTTTTTAATGCAATGCTTTTGCCCGTCAACCCTTGTGTGAAGTTCCCTAGTTGTCTGTCCGATGTACACGCTGGCACAATGTTTACACTTGATTCTATAAACACACACTTTGTCAAGCTGTCTAAAGGTAACTTCCCCTTGATGTGTACCAAACCCGAAAGAAGAGTTCTACCTTATTTACATGTTACCCGTATTAAGGCCGCGTTCAAAATTTCAATCGCTTCGGATATCCCGTTTACATACCGTAGCTCTGTTCTAGGTGTTGGGTATTCTACCTGTTGTAATTGGCGTTTTACAAAACTTTTGGGATAGCCCTGGTCGATGAGTCATTGGCTGGCTTCTCGATGAGCGCGTTTTCTTTCGTTACTGGGTTTAAAAATCGATCTACACGAGTTTGGGCACATGTGATTGAACATGTTGGGCGTGGTAGCCTTATCCAACCGTTACGTACAAGCCCATATTGTTCCCCTTTTGAAGTTTGATGTTTTCTCTTTGAGTTTCAAAGCTCTCTTCAATTTCACCGTTTGCGAATTCCTGTCACATGGTGTTGTTCCCGATTTTCAGAGGATTGGAGCAACGTGTTTGGCTCTCCCACCAAATTCGGCCTCGGTCTATTCTCCATCGCGTTCGATGTGTTCTTCATGATTCAGCACTGGTGTCTGTTTCCACACCGGGGGAATGTTGAAGTCGAGGTTACCAAAGTGGACGACGACCCGTTATTGGAATCCAGCAACGGCAACCAGTCCAACAACCTTCAATCGAACTCCACTTCGGTGTGAGTGGTCGTGGACTTATTGTCTCGATAATCGGGCGATCCTTTTTCGTGCTTCGGTGGTTCACGCTTTTTTTTCTTACTTTTTTGTTATCTCCACTGTTGTTCGTCTCGGTGTTTATATTCATTCTTCCGCCAAATAAAATTTGAAATAGAATTATGTCAATTATTCAGTTGATGTTTTTGTGTTTTGATGCATCTAGCCAGTCGTCGCACATGGTTTCTAGCGAAGATTGATTGTGGTTGCTATCCTAAATTGCTTCATCTATTCCGGGTCTGGTTTCGATGCAGCCCTATGGTATAGAATCTTCTATCTAGTGGTCTTTTGTTTTTGTTGTTAATAGTTGCTTTGTGTTGCTTGCTGATGATGATGATCTTTTTTGGAGGCAATGGAACTCTGGCAGCATTTCGTACGCATCTATCCAGCATCTGGTGATTGTTCTCAAACCATTGTGAGGCGTAGACAGAATGGGTGGGCATTGATAGATGCAGGTTCGTCGATTAGAAGTCGCATGTGGTGTGGATAATTGCGTTGTTTATATGTGATGAACAACCTGCTAAAAATAGACACCGATGTATTGTTCTCATACTTTGGCGCGAATTCATGACAGGCACAAATTCTCTTTAAGAAAGCGAAAGGATTGCGATTGGACATCGCAATTTAAATGTTATACTAGCTCGAGTTCTCTTCGTGTTCATCGTTTGAAATCCTCCTCTGATCGGGTTATGAATATTTGTTATTCGGTTTGTTAAATATCACGTACTCAATGGTATCTCCGCTGTCGGCTGTGACGTCTCCGAGAGGCAAGGGCGTCAAGGTAGCATGCCGGCACCATTTACGGGTCACGCCAAATCAACTGATGTAACATTTGACATGGAACTAATTGAACATTCCCAGCGTTTGATGCTTTGGTGATCTAGCTGCGCGTATAACTCTGTCAGCTAGTTCTGTAATATCGAAACATTTTCTGTTTCGGAATTCCGTTATCTCTTATGTGTGCGCAGTCAATGATTGGCTTTTCGTAGCTTCTAGTTGAAAAGATTTTTGTTTTCGCGATCTCGTCACACTTCCGCTCCGTAGAGATATATTAAAAGTATCTGTCTTCGTAGACTCTTGCTTTTGACTTGTGAAGCTAACCGCGTTTCTTCGTTCATGTAGTGTTGATCCAAGCCAAAACACGCACCGTGATTCATAAGTCATTTACAATCCTTCCCTTCCGTCGTATCAAATACTTGTGCCTTATTTTTGTATTTTGTTTCACTCGTATCAAACTTTAGCTAAATATACCTTTCTGTGTGATTCCTTTCTGGTTTTTACTTATGTATATTATCTCAGATTGCCCTTATGTTGGTTGTTTATGGTAGGTGACTACTTTTTTATTGGCTCGTTTACATACCTACAGCCCAGAGCTATTGCACAGTTTGAAGGCCTTTCTAAGGTCCCATTACAATTTACTCTCATAAGGTGTGCTTTTTGTGTCTTAACTAATTCCCTCAACTGTTAAACTTACTGTCGCTTTGGTCCCAATACGCATTTATGCGTTGTGTCAATTATTGCTTTTTGTTCCTGTTGGCCGATTCCTTAGGGCTTCGCCGTCATCAAAACAGCGTGAAGCATGTTGTACCTGAATAGACGAGGAAAAGTAAGACTTTAAAATCCGTCAAACCTGAAAAGGGGCAATCCTGCTGGGGTGTGGCAGTTATACCTTGAATCAATTACACATTCAACCAATTTTAGTGAACACCATGGCTGCTTCCTGTTTGATTTGATGGTCGTGTATCGTAGCAAGTTCTTCTGCTCTGCGGGATTAATCAAATGCTCTAAGAAGATGTTTACAATAAGATCGCCACGGAACACGATCTTGAGACATGTCACTGCGAATTCTGATCTCTCGGAGAGACCCGTTTCCCCAACCGCAGATAGGCTAGTGTCAAAGCATTCATCTGCTTCATTCAAGTCAGAGTGTGGCGACCCTAACAACGACACCATTCCGAGTTAGGAGTGTCTAAGTATTGTCTGTCCTTGTGATCCTTCATTTGGTTTGTGGCTTATGATTCAGTCGTTTCATCTGTGCGACCCTACTGTTTTCCTGAGTTCGAATTTTCACACATGAATTCGCCACTCCAAATAGACTCACGTGTTTTACAAGCATTAATGAACGTAAACGAACTTTGTCATTGTCAGCATTTCTCTCATCTATATGTTTTGCAAACCGCTAAATTGTGTAACGAACAATGCGACGCTGAACGCGCATAAAACACGTATTTGTCCAGGTTAAGTTACGTAATCAGCGGTCAACTTTTATTCGCGCTCCATTATTTGCTGACGTTTGTCGAAAACTGTCATAAAGTGTCACGTAAACGTTGTGTATGCGTGTGTGTGCACCCCGTAAGCTTGATAAGCGTGTGGATTCTAGCGTTATTAATGACTGGCTTACACTTTGAAGCATTGTTGAGCACCGTCCAGCTTGCACTCCTCTCTCATGGTAGCACAATCAGCTTCGGAAGTCGTGGTAGAATGATACGGATGGTTCCATTTCGAGGTCATTATTACGCTGCATCACCTGCCGTTCGTAGAGTGTATATGATAGAAAAGTGTTTGTCAGCCTCGCACAGCTTCTCATTGTATGATCACGTGACTAAACGATGTTGGTTATGCGAAACAGCTGATGATGTTTTGGAAATTCAGCTGGGTATACATTTTCTCCGCTCACGTAATGCGATCTCACTGTCGCTTGGTTTTTCTTGCCAGCGGCACGAAATCGTTCGTAGGTTGCGTCGCTTTTGGAAATGAGCGGATAGTATGGTTGTATGAGTGTGTAAATGACGGGGAATTATTTCACAAAAACCTGTTTGTTCCTTTATCAGTCTTAATTATATGGATTTAGTATTTATAAAAGTGCTGTTACCTTGGCGCGATAAGCTCAGCAACCTGATTTTGTGTGATGTAGACATGGTACTCTTCCGATGGTTATTCAATGATTGACCGAACATTATTTGAGTGATTTAATGTTCCAGAGCATGATCTGAATCGTCACCTTCGGATTTGCCATCTTCGATATTTCACTCGCAGTCCCACACATTATGTTGCTTCAATTCTATCCGATTTTCTGACGTATAGTTTCTCCATGGCTGCTAACTATTTTGTCTCGCCTTTGCAATGATGATGTCAATGAAGCTAGCGAGAATTTAGTGATTGAGTCACGTATCGTTGTGTGTAAGAGCGAGACGACACTACGTGTTTCGTGGTGACTTTAGCTGTTGTGGTCGATTCGGGGGTCGCAAGTTGACCTCGCTGAACTGCATGTGTCGAAGATTTGGAAAACAGAATTGTCACAGACCCCTTTTTAGCTCGTGAATGTGATCGATTGATCAAATGAATATTGTTTGCTTTCCTCCTTGTTTCCCCAAATCCACACAATCCTTGTAGCCGTACAATCACGACGGAATTATGCTTACAAAATTTTCAAAGCTAAGGGGTTTAACAAATCACATGCGTCTATGACGTTAAACCATATGCAGACTGCGTGGAGAAACTTAGGCTTCTTGAGTAGTAGTAATGATTTAAAAACGGTCCTTTGCACTAGTTTTACAATCACTCGGAGCTTCGCTGAATGCATCTTTTTCAAGCAAACGATTTGCTGCTTATTGAACTGAACGTTAGAATTTAGCACGATTTATCATGAGTTGACCTCAGCTTGACACTCTGGTTATCTGCAGCTTCAACGCAGCATTTATGATTAAAGGTGGCAATATACCGGCGGATGGCGCTGGCCTAGACACAGCCCGCTATTGAAAGTGGTTGTGAAGAGCAATGCCTCGTACTTCCGTTTTCAAGTAGGGAGGTGCAGTCATGCACCACTTCTGTGGTGTACGTCTAACACCGTGCTAAATTGATTTGACACCGGTAGTGAGCTGCATGCGAATACACGCTGGAGTCTCGCTACTTCCACCTGTACTTTCCTCATACTGTCCAGGCCTGGGAAGCCTGACAGTATCTTAGCCCATATGCAGTCTGGCTGTGGGGCACTTTGCTTGCATCAAGCTTGCGATTTCATACATATTCAAGTAGAGTAGTCATGGATGGTCTTCGTGAGTTTCGCTCAAATGGTGGTCGATATAAAACGTGTCGGATATCAACTTGATGATTGCCGTGTTCTCTGGTGCTCGGCGTTAAGCAGATAAAAATTGTTCGATTTCTAGTATCAATAAATGAGATGAGTGCAAGTAACAGGTTCGTCACTTATGTTGATTTTTCATTAGTTTTTCCTCCAATGGCGCCTTAACCCAAACTTCAAAACTGGTTATTGATCAGGTTCCGTGAACTTTGATTATGTGGTGGAACTTTAAAACCACCGTTGAATCGCATAAACACCTTCATTACGGTTTGATTAGTTATACAAAGTTAGGCTTTTAAGCTACTGTCACATGAGGTTTGTACGACGAACCACGATGTTCGTAGAGTGATTTCGTGTCAAGCGCTCAAGACGCCAATGCAAAGTGTTCTTGGGGATGTGAGCAACACATTGTTATCATATTACCGCGAGTGAAACGCGATTATAATGGAGTATCTTTCCTATCTTTTACGCGCCCGATTCTGTTTTCCTTATCGGGCTGTAGTGGGTTACTAGAGTTTGTGTTTATCTTCCGGTTTATTGGAGCAAAGCGATAGGGGTGACACAATCACCCACTGGACGGTCTGTTGCTGTAATTATTCCGATTGTATACCAGGTTATAATGGGAATCTCTAATTGTGCGATCACTACGGGGTTCGAAGTAACTTCAAAGAGATGGGGGAACATTTTACCCAAAAAATGTCGATCAGACGCAGTTGGCAAAAGATACCGTTTATGTCACGACGCTGTTTCAATTCGGTCCACAGCTCCCAAATACATTGGGATTAGCGAGACAATCACAAAAGCCGATGACACTTTAATCATTAATTTCGGCCACCGTTTGTCTCGTTGGGTTGAACATTTTCCAGAACAAATTAACTGGCAAGTTGCAGTAAATGCTGTGTGTGTGTTCTGAACCGTGGCAAGTTAATTTGCTTCTGCCAAGCGAGGTAGAGTTCAGATTTGGTAATGACTTTAGAAAGAGATTTCGACGGTTGGTTCTGTTCGTAGAAGGTGGAGAATTCTAACGAACCGCACCAAGTGATCTGCCATTTTAGGAGACCATTTGTATACCTTATTTTTTAAGCATCTGTGATCAGACTATCTCTGAATCAGACGGTACTCTTATCACTGATAAGAACTTTTTCAAGAAGAAATTAGCTGGCCGCCTTCAAAGGATTCGTCGCCTTATTTGAAACAGAATGGTCCTTGACCTGTTAGTGCAGATCCTCCTAGCGATTTAGAAATTATAACGTATCGAATTCGTGAAACGATTCAAAGCTGTTGGCCTTCACGCTATACCACGTATTTTTTAATGGAAGGTGACCAAGTCTGAATCAATATATTAGGTGATCCCTTTGG
>JACCGJ010000204.1:0-25017 GCA_013407085.1 Atriophallophorus winterbourni | reverse complement strand
ATGCCACATCCTGATTGGCGCAAATCTCGGGGTGGCCATAGGCAGTTAAAAACCCTTACTAGTAACCTTTCCAAAGTCGTCGCAGCGCGTCTTCTAGGCTGGTATCCCCGCGATCAGATGTCGCAATGGCTATTTACGCTTCAGGATATGTCCCGAAAACGTGTTCAATGGCATCTTCTTGGAGTGTTTGCTTAACCTTGTATGTTGTCGAACGGAGTGACGAGAAAGGCTCGTTATGTTGCATGGCAGTGAAAACGGCAAGGAGGCTGCCATGCTGATGTCGCTCTACTCGTTAATGAAACTTGTTTGAATGCATGTTCCATTCGAGGTGTAGGCAATTCTTCCCAGTTTCTTTGTGCTTACTCTTCTATCAAATCCGTAGCTATTTAAGTCCCACCCTTCCCCATTTTTTAAGATTTTACTTTTTCATGTTTGTATGGCAGTTAAGCATTCGGTACGTGCTACCGGTATAATGCTGTCTTTGATGATGATGATGATGATGAGTGCCGGGTGCCCTTATTGTGGAGATTTCGGTCCGTCTATTTTATTAACCGCGTGTGTTCTAGTCTTTGGGATTTAAACTGGCTCCGCATGCTACGCCGTAGTACATCTACATGGTCGAAATCTACTTTGTGGTCAGTATTCAACTAATGCTGAGTGTTTGATTAAACCCTGACACGCCATCTCATCCCGTAGACGTTTTTAATGCAATGCTTTTGCCCGTCAACCCTTGTGTGAAGTTCCCTAGTTGTCTGTCCGATGTACACGCTGGCACAATGTTTACACTTGATTCTATAAACACACACTTTGTCAAGCTGTCTAAAGGTAACTTCCCCTTGATGTGTACCAAACCCGAAAGAAGAGTTCTACCTTATTTACATGTTACCCGTATTAAGGCCGCGTTCAAAATTTCAATCGCTTCGGATATCCCTTTTACATAAGGTATACACACCGTAGCTCGCTCTAGGTGTTGGGTATTCTACCTGTTGTAATTGGCGTTTTACAAAACTTTTGGGATAGCCCTGGTCGATGAGTCATTGGCTGGCTTCTCGATGAGTACGTTTTCTTTCGTTACTGGGTTTAAAAATCTATCTACACGAGTTTGGGCACATGTGATTGAACATGTTGGACGTGGTAGCCTTATCCAACCGTTACTTACAAGCCCATATTGTTCCCCTTTTGAAGTTTGATGTTTTCTCTTTGAGTTTCAAAGCTCTCTTCAATTTCACCGTTTGCGAATTTCGGTCACATGGTGTTGTTCCCGATTTTCAGAGGATTGGAGCAACGTGTTTGGCTCTCCCACCAAATTCGGCCTCGGTCTATTTTCCATCGCGTTCGATGTGTTCTTCATGATTCAGCACTGGTGTCTGTTTCCACACCGGGGGAATGTTGAAGTCGAGGTTACCAAGGTGGACGACGACCCGTTATTGGAATCCAGCAACGGCAACCAGTCCAGCAACCTTCAATCGACCTCCACTACGGTGTGAGTGTTCGTGGACTTATTGTCTCGATAATCGGGCGATCCTTTTTCGTGGTTCACGCTTTTTTACTTTTTTGTTATCTCTTCACTGTTGTTCGTCTCGGTGTTTGTATTCATTCCTCCGCCAAATAAAATTTGAAATAGAATTATGTCAATTATTCAGTTGATGTTTTTGTGTTTTGATGCATCTAGCCAGTCGTCGCACATGGTTTCTAGCGAAGATTGATTGTGGTTGCTATCCTAAATTGCTTCATCTATTCCGGGTCTGGTTTCGATGCAGCCCTATGGTATAGAATCTTCTATCTAGTGGTCTTTTGTTTTTGTTGTTAATAGTTGCTTTGTGTTGCTTGCTGATGATGATGATCTTTTTTGGAGGCAATGGAACTCTGGCAGCATTTCGTACGCATCTATCCAGCATCTGGTGATTGTTCTCAAACCATTGTGAGGCGTAGACAGAATGGGTGGGCATTGATAGATGCAGGTTCGTCGATTAGAAGTCGCATGTGGTGTGGATAATTGCGTTGTTTATATGTGATGAACAACCTGCTAAAAATAGACACCGATGTATTGTTCTCATACTTTGGCGCGAATTCATGACAGGCACAAATTCTCTTTAAGAAAGCGAAAGGATTGCGATTGGACATCGCAATTTAAATGTTATACTAGCTCGAGTTCTCTTCGTGTTCATCGTTTGAAATCCTCCTCTGATCGGGTTATGAATATTTGTTATTCGGTTTGTTAAATATCACGTACTCAATGGTATCTCCGCTGTCGGCTGTGACGTCTCCGAGAGGCAAGGGCGTCAAGGTAGCATGCCGGCACCATTTACGGGTCACGCCAAATCAACTGATGTAACATTTGACATGGAACTAATTGAACATTCCCAGCGTTTGATGCTTTGGTGATCTAGCTGCGCGTATAACTCTGTCAGCTAGTTCTGTAATATCGAAACATTTTCTGTTTCGGAATTCCGTTATCTCTTATGTGTGCGCAGTCAATGATTGGCTTTTCGTAGCTTCTAGTTGAAAAGATTTTTGTTTTCGCGATCTCGTCACACTTCCGCTCCGTAGAGATATATTAAAAGTATCTGTCTTCGTAGACTCTTGCTTTTGACTTGTGAAGCTAACCGCGTTTCTTCGTTCATGTAGTGTTGATCCAAGCCAAAACACGCACCGTGATTCATAAGTCATTTACAATCCTTCCCTTCCGTCGTATCAAATACTTGTGCCTTATTTTTGTATTTTGTTTCACTCGTATCAAACTTTAGCTAAATATACCTTTCTGTGTGATTCCTTTCTGGTTTTTACTTATGTATATTATCTCAGATTGCCCTTATGTTGGTTGTTTATGGTAGGTGTGACTACTTTTTTATTGGCTCGTTTACATACCTACAGCCCAGAGCTATTGCACAGTTTGAAGGCCTTTCTAAGGTCCCATTACAATTTACTCTCATAAGGTGTGCTTTTTGTGTCTTAACTAATTCCCTCAACTGTTAAACTTACTGTCGCTTTGGTCCCAATACGCATTTATGCGTTGTGTCAATTATTGCTTTTTGTTCCTGTTGGCCGATTCCTTAGGGCTTCGCCGTCATCAAAACAGCGTGAAGCATGTTGTACCTGAATAGACGAGGAAAAGTAAGACTTTAAAATCCGTCAAACCTGAAAAGGGGCAATCCTGCTGGGGTGTGGCAGTTATACCTTGAATCAATTACACATTCAACCAATTTTAGTGAACACCATGGCTGCTTCCTGTTTGATTTGATGGTCGTGTATCGTAGCAAGTTCTTCTGCTCTGCGGGATTAATCAAATGCTCTAAGAAGATGTTTACAATAAGATCGCCACGGAACACGATCTTGAGACATGTCACTGCGAATTCTGATCTCTCGGAGAGACCCGTTTCCCCAACCGCAGATAGGCTAGTGTCAAAGCATTCATCTGCTTCATTCAAGTCAGAGTGTGGCGACCCTAACAACGACACCATTCCGAGTTAGGAGTGTCTAAGTATTGTCTGTCCTTGTGATCCTTCATTTGGTTTGTGGCTTATGATTCAGTCGTTTCATCTGTGCGACCCTACTGTTTTCCTGAGTTCGAATTTTCACACATGAATTCGCCACTCCAAATAGACTCACGTGTTTTACAAGCATTAATGAACGTAAACGAACTTTGTCATTGTCAGCATTTCTCTCATCTATATGTTTTGCAAACCGCTAAATTGTGTAACGAACAATGCGACGCTGAACGCGCATAAAACACGTATTTGTCCAGGTTAAGTTACGTAATCAGCGGTCAACTTTTATTCGCGCTCCATTATTTGCTGACGTTTGTCGAAAACTGTCATAAAGTGTCACGTAAACGTTGTGTATGCGTGTGTGTGCACCCCGTAAGCTTGATAAGCGTGTGGATTCTAGCGTTATTAATGACTGGCTTACACTTTGAAGCATTGTTGAGCACCGTCCAGCTTGCACTCCTCTCTCATGGTAGCACAATCAGCTTCGGAAGTCGTGGTAGAATGATACGGATGGTTCCATTTCGAGGTCATTATTACGCTGCATCACCTGCCGTTCGTAGAGTGTATATGATAGAAAAGTGTTTGTCAGCCTCGCACAGCTTCTCATTGTATGATCACGTGACTAAACGATGTTGGTTATGCGAAACAGCTGATGATGTTTTGGAAATTCAGCTGGGTATACATTTTCTCCGCTCACGTAATGCGATCTCACTGTCGCTTGGTTTTTCTTGCCAGCGGCACGAAATCGTTCGTAGGTTGCGTCGCTTTTGGAAATGAGCGGATAGTATGGTTGTATGAGTGTGTAAATGACGGGGAATTATTTCACAAAAACCTGTTTGTTCCTTTATCAGTCTTAATTATATGGATTTAGTATTTATAAAAGTGCTGTTACCTTGGCGCGATAAGCTCAGCAACCTGATTTTGTGTGATGTAGACATGGTACTCTTCCGATGGTTATTCAATGATTGACCGAACAATATTTGAATCATTTATTGTTCCGGAGCATGATATGAATCGTCACCTCGGATTTGCCATCTTCGATATTTCACTCGCAGTCTCGCACATTATGTTGCTTCAATTCTATCCGATTTTCTGACGTATAGTTTCTCCGTGGCTGCAGACTATTTTGTCTCGCCTTTGTAATGATGATGTCAATAAAGCTAGTCAGGAGTGATTGTGTCTTTGTGCGTAAGAGCGAGACGACACTACGTGTTTCGTGGTGACTTTAGCTGTTGTGGTCGATTCGGGGGTCGCAAGTTGACCTCGCGGAACTGCATGTATCGAAGATTTGGAAATCAGAATTGCCACAGACCCCTTTTTAGCTCGTGAATGTGATCGATTGATCAAATGAATATTGTTTGCTTTCCTCCTTGTTTCCCCAAATCCACACAATCCTTGTAGCCGTACAATCACGACGGAATTATACTTACAAAATTTTCAAATCTAAGGGGTTTAACAAATCACATGCGTCTATGACGTTAAACCATATGCAGAATGCGTGGAGAAACTTAGGCTTCTTGAGTAGTAGTAGTAATGATTTAAAAACGGTCCTTTGCACTAGTTTTACAATCATTCGGAGCTTCGCTGAATGCATCTTTTTCAAACAAACAATTTGCTGCTTATTGAACTGAACGTTAGAACTTAGCACGATTTATCATGAGTTGACCTCAGCTTGACACTCTGGTTATCTGCAGCTTCAACGAAGCATTTATGATTAAAGGTGGCAATATACCGGCGGATGGCGCTGGCCTAGACACAGCCCGCTACTGAAAGTGGTTGTGAAGAGCAATGCCTCGTACTTCAGTTTTCAAGTAGGGATGTGCAGTCATGCACCACTTCTGTGGTGTACGTCTAACACCGTGCTAAATTGATTTGACACCGGTAGTGAGCTGCATGCGAATACACGCTGGAGTCTCGCTACTTCCACCTGTACTTTCCTCATACTGTCCAGGCCTGGGAAGCCTGACAGTATCTTAGCCCATATGCAGTCTGGCTGTGGGGCACTTTGCTTGCATCAAGCTTGCGATTTCATACATATTCAAGTAGAGTAGTCATGGATGGTCTTCGTGAGTTTCGCTCAAATGGTGGTCGATATAAAACGTGTCGGATATCAACTTGATGATTGTCGTGTTCTCTGGTGCTCGGCGTTAAGCTCAAACTTCAAAACTGGTTATTGATCAGGTTCCGTGAACTTTGATTATGTGGTGGAACTTTAAAACCACCGTTGAATCGTATAAACACCTTCATTACGGTTTGATTAGTTATTCAAAGTTAGGCTTTTAAGCTACTGTCACATAAGGTTTGTACAACGAACCACGATGTTCGTAGAGTGATTCTGTGTCAAGCGCTCAAGACGCCAATGTAAAGTGTTCTTGGGGATGTGAGCAACACATTGTGATCATATTACCGCGAGTGAAACGCGATTATAATGGAGTATCTTTCCTATCTTCTACGCGCCCGATTCTGTTTTCCTTATCGGGCTGTAGTGGGTTACTAGAGTTGGTGTTTATCTTCCGGTTTATTGGAGCAAAGCGATAGGGGTGACAAAATCACCCACTGGACGGTCTGTTGCTATAATTATTCCGATTGTATACCAGGGTATAATGGGAATCTCTAATTGTGCGATCGCTACGGGGTTCGAAGTAACCTCAATCAGATGGGGGAACGGTACCCAAAAATGTCGATGAGACGCAGTTGGCCATAGATATAGTTTATGTCATTACGCTGTTGCAATTCGGTCCACAGCTCCCAAATACATTGGGGTCAGCCAGTCAATCACAAAAACCGATGACACTTTAATCATTAATTTAGGCCGCCGTTTGTCTCATTTGGGTTGAAGATTTTCGAGAACAAATTAACTGGCAAGTTGCAGTAAATGCTGTCTGTGTTCTGAACCGTGGCAAGTTAATTTGCTTATGCCAAGTGAGGTAGAGTTCAGATTTGTTAACGACTTTAGAAAGAGAAGAAGGCGGAGAATTCTAACGAACCGCACCAGGTGATCTTCAATTCTACGAGACCATTTGTATACCTTATTTTTTAAGCATCTGTGATCGGACTATCGCTGAATCAGACGGTACACTTATCACTGATAAGAACGTTTTCAAGAAGAAATGAGCTGGCGGACTTCAACGGATTCGTCGCCTTATTTGAAGCAGAATGATCCTTGACCTGTTAGCGCTGATCGTCCTAGCGATTTAGAAATTATAGCAGGTTTCGAATTCATGAAACGATTCAAAACTGCTGGCACCCATCCAGTACCACATGTTTTGTTCAAGGAAGGTGACCAAGTCTTAATCATTATTATTAGGCGATCCCTTTGGTGAAGTTTTGTTGTCTTAATCCATCCCTGCGAGTTAGGGAGAATCGGTTATTATACCGATATTCAAAAAAGGTGTGCGGCGTTCCTGCTCTAATCACCGCGGATAAGTCTCACTCCTATCATCATGAGATCATTCGTATCCATGTGCCTTCGAAGGTTCACATCGCATAGGCGATCACAGATCCGAGAACAGCAAGCTTTGCTCTTTCCTGTTAGAGGCTGCGTCGACCACATTTTCACTGTACGACAGCTCTTAGACCGGCGTACACTTATCGGCACCGACTATAGCCATCTTTTCAGGGGCATTTGATCCAGTCGATTGAAATGTTTTGTTTACTACCTTGCTGTGCAAAGACGTTCCGCAGAAGTATGCCAACGTACTGCGTACACTTTATGATCATACATCCGGAGGCGTTATGGTTTACAACGACCTTTCGCCTAAATTCCCCACCACAAGTGTCGTCCGACAAGGATGTCCTATTTCTCCTTTTCTGTTCATTTTGTAATTGATGCCATCATTGAATCGTGCAGTGATGAAACCCCAGATTTTGGATTTTATATATTGCCAGATGGCAAGCTTCTTTATTTGGACTATGCTGATTATGTAGCTCTGCTCTTCGACTCGTAGATGGAAGCACAGGTTATATTGAACAAGCTAGCTAGTATTGTGCCCGCATTTGGAATGCAGTTTGCACATTCCAAGTGCAGTGTTCTGTCACGGTATATCGACTTATCAAACAGCATTTTATTACTTGACAATCAGGCGCTTCAAAATGTAGATCGTTTCACTTATCTCGGTATTTGAATCAATAATTCTGCATTGTTAGATGACGATATCTCGACACGCATTTCTATGGCGATCGTAGCATTCCGCAACCTAGGTCACCTATGGCGTCAGAAAGGAATGTCTCTGTTACTCAAGGGTAGAGTCTATAAAGCGACAGTTCGTGCTGTTTTACTGTCTAAGTACGAATGCTGGACCTTACGTAAAGAACATATTCAGTGTCTCCAAGTGATTGACAACCGATGTCTCCGCAACATTCTAGGAGTTAGCTGTTACCATCGCATACGCACCGATGCTCTCGGAAATAAATTGTTGGGTAGTAATGTTGATATAGAGAAGCAGATCAACCTACATAGGTTACGCTGGTTGGGTCACGTTTTACAGATGCCGGACCACCGACTACCGAAACGCATTATTTTTGCGACGCCAATCCCTATTGGCGTAAATATCGTGGTGGCCAATCGATGACTTTGCTTAGGCAGCTAAAAACCCTTACTAATAACCTTTCCAATGTTGGCGGAATACGTCTACCAGGCTGGGGTCCCCGCGATCATTTATCGCTTCAGGATATGTCCCGAAACCGTGCATTAAACATCTTCGTGTTTGCTTAATCTTGTATGTTGTCGAGTGGTGACGACGAAAGCTTGTTATGATGCATGTCAGTGAAAGCCGCGAGGAATTTTTCGTGCTGATGTGGCCCTAATTGTTCACGAAACTATATTGAATGCATGTTCCATTCGAGGTGTAGGCACCTCACCCCAGTTTGTTAGTGCTTAATTTTCCTTAGAATCCCAACCTTCCCCATCTTCTAGGATTTTACTTTTTCAGATTTATGTGGCATTCGGTACACGCAACTGGTGTAATGCTGCCTCGAATGAGGTGGAGGAGGCTGAAAATTGGTGTCTACATTTGTAATTATTTCAACTTATTTGGTATTCTCTCCCACCGGAAGTTATAAACTCAACATTTAAATTATTACCTGACACTTAGGTGCAAACTAATCCCGATATTGCTCCCCTCCGCATACTGACGAATCATTATTCTGTTCAAATCAGGATGATTCTAACTTTAACTTTTGCGTGATTCCATCCTCTGGTTATTGTGCAGTTAATATTTTTCATAGATCTTGAATCTTCTGTTCACTGTTCTGCTCGGAAATCGATATAAATGATGAAACTATCATCAGTTATAGGATATGCACTCCGCTTGTCTCTTATTGCTGCTTCAATTAAACCTTGTGTAACGAGAGTCAGAGATGGTCAGAACACAAACGAACGTTGAGAATATAACGCCTGATTGAAAGGCTTTAATCAACTAGAGAACTCGAGTATGAGCTATAACAAAAGGTAAAAGTTTAGATGTGTAATACGGTAAAATAAGCGTGTGTACACAATAAAAGGAATGTCAAATAACACAACACCTTGCCCCAGTGATTGAACATAATAATTGAAGGCACTTTGTTTCCACTGTCTCTTCCATTTGTACTTTTAATTAATGCTCGGTGCTAACACTAGCTGGCGTTTTTCTTGAAGCTTGTCGTCCAAGTGTATGCACATTTCAGCGCAACCTTTCTACCGTTTGTATGCATTGAAAACTGAGATCGATTTAGAAATTGATAGAGAGATTTGCGGTTCAGAACCAAACGGCTGCGAGTCACTATGTATATGCGGTCTCTGACTGTGCGGCACTTTGCCTGGATCAAGCTTGTGCTCTCATGCCATTCGTCAAAGGCCCAATAATACGTACCTGGGCGTACGTACGTACCTATCAGTTTCATCATTCACTATAAACAGTTTCAGAATGAAGATCATTGCCTGATCCGATCAAAATGTGTACTTCACTCACCCATCGACTTTCAATCATTATTTCAGTCTATCGTCTCTGAACTACTCACTTGATCATGCCTGCTGCGTTGGAGAGTGTACATGGTTTCGTTCAAAGTATCAGCCAACCGTTTTGTGTCAAGAGTCACCATGTCATGCTAATCAAGCTGACTGAACGAGAGAACTGTTTTTGTGATCCCTGTTCACACGTGCTTGTCCGGTGGCCGAAGAACGACGAATCAGCTGATTGCACTCAACATCGGGTTTTCTTCTTGGATCAGTTTGCCCTTGGCGCTTGTGTCAATGTCTGTCATGTTCAAAGGTCTAAAATCTACGCAAAACAAGTACGTGTGTTGGCTAATCTCCTCGGTTTCTGTCCTGTTTTCTTTGATTCTCCAATTTGCCTCGTACTGCCCTGTGAAACGTTTATTTGTTTTTCATTTTTTCGCGTTTTTGCCTCGTTCAATTTTATCCTCGCTGTCCATTCATTCGTTTCCTTTCAAGAGAGTGCTGCGCTCGTTACTGATCTTGAGCCTGTAGAATGTTTTGCTGATACAGAAAGCTCCGCTCTGTAACTACCTTTTGGTGGGATGTGTACGGCCAATTTGGATTAACCCCACGACCGTTTTCGAGCTATTTGCTCTGATCAAGTAGGGATCCGCATGCGCTTAAAACAGTGGAAGAATGGTATATACGGTATTACTTGTAAGCCACTGTTGGATAAGATGGGTACCACCATTATGTTTAATGCCATGTGCCCGCACACGTGTGGATGATGTTACACCCACATATTTCGTAAATCCTTTGTTTCCAATCGACGTGGTCTTTAAACATACGGTTTGCATTATTTTATGTTTCCCTGCTATTAACTTGTCTACATTGTTCCCGCTCATTGAACAATTTCGTGGGGTGAACTATTCTAGTGAGATTGCGAACAAATTGTTACGTGGTCAGCGCAGTTCTTTTCACGTGATGTATGTACCAATTTTTGGCCGTGAGGTTTCGCTTGTAACCGATAAAACAATCGAGAGTTTCGTTGTGTGCAGTTGCATATTTCGTGGTTAAATGGAACGGGTGTGTGATGGAAATGCATGTGTTTGGACACATGTGATTGAACAGGTTGGTCGTACCAGCCTTATCCAACAGTGGCGTACAAGCGCCACTTGTTTACCATTCCTCCACTGTTTTAAGCGCATGCGTATCCTGATCGTACTGGCCCTACATGATGAATGCAAGCAGCACGAAACCGGTCGTGGGGGGTTTGTGTGATGGAAATAGGAAGATGGTTTGCTATTTGTTTGTTTTTCTCGTAAGTGTGATGTTTGATCCATTGGATTGTTTTTAGTGTGCTGGTAATCGTTTGTTTATCTGCTTTTCGTGCTTCATGTTGCTTGGCACTTTGTCTGGTTCCAGACCTGTGCTTCATGATTATGATGTTCGTTTCTCTTTGTATTAGAAATCTATTAGGGCATTCGTTTTTGGTTTTATATCGGTTTTATACCTTGTTAACCATCCCGTGAGCCGTTTGGTTAGCTTTACGATTTTATTCAATTTATCGATCTAAAGTCTTATTACAATGCTGATCTTTCGCTTTATCCCTGAGTGCCTGTGCTTAAGAAAGTTGCTCGTGCACAGCTAGCAAAATCAGATATAATTGGTAAGCGGGACGCTGCGACCAGACAGCTCGCGTTGTTCATGGCACTTCATGGGGTGCGGTTTTATGGCCGTGTGTTCAACGCGCAACATAATGGCTAGCCTCTGCAAATCACGCAGGCCATGCTTGCGAGAAACCCCTTGCATGATTCTAGAATCCAGTGCTCGATAGCTCAGTGGTTGGATTTCGTTGTTGATGGCGTGAGGCATAAAGTTTGGTTTGATAGCGTCAACCTGTCTATCGCAATGATTTAGGTAACTTTGAATGAGGGATATCTAAGCAAATTTCCCAACTGTGCGCCATACAAGACGAGTAAAATTTTGAAACATCGCGAATAGTGCTAAATTGTCCAAGCGATTTAAGTTCGATCTTTTGTTTTGATGCAAATGTTGATTATCTTTGATTTTATTTTACTTTGCCTGGTCGAGTTATAATCGCTAGATGCCAGGCTGAATTCCCCCACCGAATAACCCATTTGGTTTTTTACCCTTGAAAACGTTTCACCTACTTAAACTGTAAGATGCGATGCTGTTCAGCGATTCATCCCCTTTTATTCAAACAGGATAGGGAACATTTTGTATGGTTGTACGTCCCCACTGTCAGTGAAGTATGCCGTTCCTTCTCTCCTTTGAAAACACCTCATCCTTCCACCTGCCCTGCATGGCCTATAGGACTAGTTCGCTCACTAAACTGCCAAATCCTCGCACTTGCCCCACATGGGTTCGCGATGGAAGTAACAGTTCCCCGTGAAGAGAAGATTTTTCTGTGTATCAGCGTTCGCCCCGTCCATCATGCCGGGCTCGATGGGGAGTCTCACTTTACTTGTTCCAACGCCTGGGTTTGCCCGGTACCACCAGAATGGTTCCAGACAAGTGACCCGATTTACAGTGGTTTTATTCTTTGTGGAATTTATACCACTTTTTCCTGGCTTCCAATGCGTGAATCCCCGGTGGTCAAGCAACTACATTCGGCATCGAGGTTTCCGATTGATATCAACTCATTCCTGCTTTATCATTGGAACAATCTACTGTGTTCCGATCAGCTTAAGGTGAGCCGACTTTTTTATCAATACTTGGCTTTCCTTTCTGTCTCCCAGATTTGATTATTGAGTGTTCCAGTTTGATGACTAGCTTCATCCTAGCCAAGATATGCCTTAGTTCCGGTGATTGACAGCCATATTATTGCAATGAAAAATGAAGTTAACCTCAGCAATGTAGACTAATGGATGCCTGCTTCCAAACAAGAAAATCACTGACCTCGTCAATTCAGCAATGGATGCGTTGTGGAACGAGGCTCTGGTTCCTCGTCTACTGAACTCAATCCATCTTTAAAACTACTCTTGCCTCGATTTCCAACAAGACATATGCAGTCTGATTTTGTGTTCAGTGAAATCATTAGAATGGATTTTAGGTCTTTTATTGAAAGCAGTAAGCATGGTTTTGGAGTTTAAACGCGACCTTGTCGTGTCATTGTATGCTAGTCCCACGAAGTTTTGTCCAATGTGTGCGGGACTCTCCAGCCTGATCAATGATTCCTCGATGTTCCTCACAATGCCTACTCCCTTAGACCTGGTTTTGTGCATTGTCCAGTAGTTAATTAACCGCGCCGACTTAGTTCGCATATGCTGGAATTTGATTCCTTGTAATCGATATTTTATAATCAAGAGTGTGATTTGGTGAGAAAAAATGCACCAATTTGGCTGTAATTACGCAACCACGACGCCACTGTTTTTCTATTGTGACTCAATCTATCATTTTGGTTTTTCTTTGTTTCGTGTGTTTCGATTCCGGGATCACACGTTCTGAGTGCAAACTTAATTTTTACGCTGTCGTGTGAAATTGGGTTGTTGGAAAAAGTGATCAAAAATCTTGTCCGGGTTTGGTGATGGACCTCATCTTGTGCATCATCAAACCGCTGTCTGGATGCTTTGGTCTCATGATTAAGCATTCGGTACATGCTTCCGGTGTAATGCTGTCTCTGATGATGATGATGACGATGCCTCGTGAGCGCATTCAAAGTATTAAGGATGGCGTATGGCGTGTTGTACGCTGAACTGTAGGTGTGTGTGCTTGTTTGCTCAACTTGCATAGCGAGCCGTGATTCCTAAGATTCCTTTTCAACTTTCTGAGTTAAACGGTCTATGTCGGAATGCAGCCTTCGCTCTGTTTGTGCGAGGAGCATGTTGCCTATTGGCGCGTCTACATTTAATTGAGTTTGGTTTGAATTCGCGAGTCTTTTGCATCTATGCAGCACCGGTTTAACGGTGTACCTACGTATGGGGACTAATCTTGATCCCTATACAACCGCTTCAAATAACTAAAGTTTAGTATTGCATCTTTTGTCATACATTACAAGACCTTACAGAACCGGATTTGTTTAGTGAACGGCCAAAAATGCACTGCACACCTAACTTTTCACTTAACTACTGAATAAGTCCGGTAGCTCAACACACATATTACTTCGCCATTAAACGTTCTCCGTTTCAGTTTCAGTTCAGCAGTGTCGATGATTACTTGAACCGGTTCCTTCATCGTACTCAATCCTCCTCTCCAATGCAGTTCGCGCACGATTTTTTGATGTTCCCAATCGCCTGTCATTGCCTGGCCTCACCTTTTGTTACAGTGAAGGACCTTGCAAGGGCGCTTTCTTTACAACCTGTTTTGAGTTCCCGTACATCCAATCGGCTGCATTTTGAAGGCTCTTCAAGGGCTTTGTCCACTGAGAGTTCAATCTATCGTCTTTCGGAAACCCAGCGAAACCCAGCTTCTGTGCGATGGATGTGTGATGAGCACCATAGCAAGTGAGTAAATGAAATCTTGTGTTTGAACTGACCTCATGGCGATAAATATAAGCCTGTGCGTTGAATTTTCAGCTATGTTGGACAGCCTAGCATGAGTGGAAGTTGCGTCACTCGTACGCTTTACCCACACCTAAACAAAGACCATATGATTTGTTTGGTTAGTCGTTTGAGTTTTAATTACGATCTCGGGTGCTACGGTCTAGCTGAAATGAATCCGATTTCTGAATCTGGAGCAGAAATCGATCTTACCTTCGTGCCGGTCGTTTTCAATCGATCGCGTTTGACCAAACATAATTTGCCAAGCAATGGGATGATGGTCGCGCTGAACCAATGGTCTTTCCTCTCAGACAAGATGACGTAAGTTTTGTGCTTTATCCTTACGTTATGGTTTATTTGTTTGTTCGTGTTCCTGTGTGTCTCAAATGTTTGAGCCGGTCGTTGTGATGTTTAGTAGTCGTTTCACTTGATAGTTGCAGACTTTTCTTTGTTATTAGCAGATGATTGATGCACCCCCGAAGCTGCCGTTGGTTTTGTGGCACGAGGCAAAATAGGTGTTACATCCTCCCGCTGTCTCTGTTACTCAAGGGTAGAGTCTATAAAGCGACAGTTTGGGCTGTGTTACTTTATGGGTGCGAAACCTGGACCTTACGTAAAGAACACATTAAGCGTCTCCAAGTATTTGACAACCGATCGCTCTGCAGCATTCTAGGAGTTAGCTGTTACAATCGCACACACAACGATGCTTTTCGAGATAATGCTGATACAGAGAAGCAGATCAACCTGCATAGGTTAGGCTGGTTGGGTCACGTTTTACGGATGCCGGACCACCGACTTCCGAAACAGATTCTTTTTGCGACGCCACATCCTGATTGGCGTAAATCTCGGGGTGGCCAAACCGTCACACGGCATACGCAGTTAAACACCCTTACTAGTAACCTTTCCAAAGTCGGCGCAGCGCGTCTTCCAGGCTGGTGCCCCAGCGATCAGATATCGCAATGTTTAGTTACGCTTCAGGATATGTCCCAAAACCGTGTTCAATGGCGGCCTTGCACTAAGCATCTTCTTGGAGATTTTGCTCAACCTTGTATGTTGTCAAGCGGAGTGACGAGAAAAGCTTGTTATGATGCATGACAGTGGAAGCCGCAAAGAAGCTGCCGTGTTGATGTTGCTCTACTCGTTCATGAAACTTGTTTGAATGCATGTTCCATTTGAGATGTAGGCACCTCTTCCCAGTTTGTTTGTGCTTACTCTTCTATAGAATCCGTAGCTATTTAAGTCCCACCCTTCCCCATCTTTTAGGATTTTACTTTTTTCATGGTTGTATGGCAGTTAAGCATTCGGTACGTGCTACCGGTGTAATGCTGTCTTTGATGATTATGCTGGGTTGGATGTTAGTCTGTGGCACTAATTTCCTGAGCATCGAGTGTCATCGAATTTGCAAACCATCGATGCTACTGCACTTCTCCAACAAGAGCCTTCTAGAATGATCTATGGCACGTTAAATATACAGAAAGGCTGATGCACGGTTTGTGTACTTTGAAATTCACCTCGATTCCATATACTCATCCATTATTTCCTCATCTTATGCATGCATTGCCTGGTCTATATTTCATGTGTGCTTTCGGATCACGTATATGGTTATTTTGCTTCCCAATTTAACAGAACCTCATCTGGTCATAGCGTCACATCCTACATCTTTGCGGAGCATCTGGTTCCCCTGGAATGCAATCTTTCATCTGACCTTTCTGAAACGTTCCATCTCATCGAGTTGGATTATGACTGTGTCGCACAGCTCCGCCTCTTATCATTAGGAACTCCACGCCGACTATTTTCATCTACCTTCGGTTACGAAATTCTTACCGAGAATGGTTCTCACGTCGTTAATCGTTTACTTCTAGTGGGGCCGATTGCCATGCGCTGTTACCAGATCTTACGAGTTGGGTGCGTATACCGCTTCCGATGGAAACAGTCGTCAAAATGTACTAACGATAACGAGAATTTTCAAAGACCCCTTATTGAAGATCCAGAGCTAATCGAATCCATCACCGTGTGTCATCATCTGTTCCCGTTCTCCGATGTGACTGCCATATTAGGTCGGTTTTGCAGAGATTTTCACTCTCTGTCTCCTCCAGTCAGCTTCGACGCTTCGGTCTTGTATAAATTCGAACACGAGCAAGGTCTGGTACTCTGGTTAACAGATGTCCATTTCGTGAGTCGATTTAGCGATGAGACGGATTTGATTGAACTACCATTGGCCAAGTTACTGATACTGCTGCATCCTGTAAGCAGTACGTGGTTTGGGGCCTCGTGTATCCCGGTTGGTAAACGGTTTGTTGTTCGATTCCACCATGTTCATCCGGCTCGGATTTTCTTGGCAAATACCGAGTTTCCATTGCTAATCACTTCTTCTTTGTCACGCGTTGAATTGTTGCGGTATGGGTCGGTTGTTTGTAATAAATCGGACTCACTTAACTCGAAAACCACGTGTCAGAAATGTTCCAGTCTCATACGAACCGACCAAAAGCAGGCGCAATGGTTGATTCAGAATTTGAGAACAGACGCTTTGCCAACCGGATTTTCACTTATTCGTGGACATATTGTTAAATGTCTTGAATTCGGATGCTGGAAAATTCCTGACTGTAAAACCGGTGAGTCGTGCATGCTTTTCTTTTCAATATTAGTTTTAACTACTTATGAGTAGTGGTCAAAAGCTACAAATTCGTTCGTTCGAAAAGCACCTCGATTCGGGTTATAAATGTTAGGTTTAGTAGCGACAACTCTTGAGGCCTTGTAAGGATCAATAATTTTGAAGCTTAAAACTACTTTCCAGTTTGTTTATACGTGCTTGTTGAAGTTTTATATCCTTAGTTGTTATTCGAAGTCATTCAGATGACACTCCATCCAAATTTGCAAAAACTTGAATCTGACAAAAATATCCGAATTTGTTGTAAATTTTTCTCTGGCCACAACATCATGTCTGAATTCAAGGTATTTGCGCATACCAGACAATGACATTGCTATCTGGTTCCGCGTGTGTTGAAACAGTCGAACAATGGCAGTCCAAACTTAAACATTGACATCACTGCTGAAGCTAATCATGCTTTCTTGTCTGTCAAGGTTAGATTAGCATTTAAATACGGATATTCTCTGCTTATACCGTTCTCATCCGGTTCAGGTTGAAAAGCTTGCCATTACTTACCTTCTGTTCTCGTCATATAAGCGTGCTTCAGAAGCAAGCAAAAAATATTGAAAAGAGTGGGAGCAAGAACACACCCTTGCTTGACGCTTCGGCGAATTTCAATGGTTTCTGAACTGACACCGTTAAAATGAACTGAGCCCTTCGTGCCAGAGTGAAATGAAATAACGAATTTGAGCTGACGTAGTCGAATGCCTTCGTTAAATCAATAAAATCAGCGTATAATGGTATACACTTTTCTTGAAGTTGTCTCGGGAAGAAGATCATGCCAACGGTTGATCTTCCTCTGCGGAAGCCATATTGAGATTCTGAATAAACTCTATCAGCTAAAACCTGTTGCCGGGACTGTCAGACATCGGCAAACATTTTGTCTACAACATTCAGAACGGAGATTGCTCTTTAAATTTTGCAGCCACCTCTATCAACCTTATTTTTAAATAAGCACATTGTGAAGAGGTTGTAATAATGCTGTTTTACCGCATTTGGTGAGTTCAGGCAGAATTCCGTCGTCACTAGGGGCCTTCCCATTCGCTAAGCGATCGATTGCCCTATTGAGCTCATCCAGAGTTATGTGAGTGTCTAAGTGTTCAATGGTTGGCAAACGCTCAACTTTTGCAAATGCATGCGGTGAAACCATACTCTCTCTAGAGTAGAGAGAGGAGAAGTGCTCTACCCATCTTTCCATCTGCTGAGTTTTATCGACAATCGGGTTACCAGATAAGACTTAATGGGAGCCGTTTTAAGTGTGTTTGTGTCATTAGTTCTCTTGATCCCATCATACATACCGTGAAAATTTCCAGTATCATCATCTTTTTGGTCGAAGGAGGTCATCCATTCATGTATGCATGATGTGTTCCTGTCATTGATCAAGTTGGCTTTCCAATCTTATTCACCCGCGACTCTAACGTTAGAACGTTTTTCAGCAGCTGGCCAGTTAAAGCTATGTTTACTAGCCATGCAACTACTCAAAATCGTTTTGACAAGATTAAAGTGCTGTACTACTCGAGCAATCAGTTCTATTGAAGAGGTTACTGATACTAAATATGTATATTTGCCAGATCATTGCAAATCGTTATCCAGTCGCGTTCAAACCTTGAAACAACATAGACAGTAAGCTTTCTCGGGTCCTCTACATCCTCATTCAGAGTCAGGTCTTCACTTGACAGCTTTGTCGCCGACGCCAACTTCGAGTTGACTCAGGGTGAAGGACAAGTTTCGTGAGCACTGCGTGTGTCTGAAGGGGAATGCGGACAAACAACTTCGACTTCATCGTTGGAGGCTAAGAGAAATTGAAGGTATCCCGTTGCATCACGTCTGAACAGCACTGTTAGACATCCGGTCAATATATTTGACACCCAAGATCATCTCAAGGCGCTATGGTTGAACCCTTCCAAAGTTCGTACATACTGTGATCTCAGCGGCCACGCCTCACATTCATAAATTAGTACAGGGCGGTTTACTGTTCGATAAACATGTCTTTAAGTTTTGAGACTGATCCCAGACCTGCGACAAACGGTGACTTGCAACTGTAAAAACGCATTACGCGCACTATTAACCCTTAACACTAATTCATCTTCAGATTGACCATTTGGTAATATACTGGAACCGAGGTATTCAAAGACTAGAACATATTTGACTGGAATGCCCTGAACATCTAATCGCTGGACGCTTGATGTAACGGTAGAAGAAAATACCTTGGTTTTGCTACTTTTATCCCGACTTTAGCAGCGATGCTACTAATGCTGTCTATAAGCGTTTGCACCATTTCGGCATTTTCGCTAGAAACAACTAAATTATCAGCGTAGACTAGATCAGAGATCCGTTGAATGTTGAACCCCTTGATGGTCCGTTAATGCCTGGTTCATATTTCAGTATGCAAATTAAACTCGCAACATTCTTCAGCGTAGACGCGAAACAGTGCCCTAGTACAGTTGGGTGCGAGCTCCAAAGGGACTCATCCGATAACATTATGTCTCATAAACGACCGCGGTTTACAGAGTCGAAGGTAGCGCGGATTTCGATACAACGTGCTGTCATTTGCTCTTGATAACATGTGTGGTGATCCAGAATGCTGCGCATGGTGAATATTTGATCTACGCATTCCATCCCGGAGGAAAGCCACCTTGGTTGACTCTAGTGCACAGATTTCGTTCAGCGGAGAACCGATTTAGCAGTATCGTTGCAAACCGTTTAGCTGTAGAATTAATAAGGCTTATCTCATGGTAGTTGGATCACACAGTTTATCTCCAAATTTGGCTGAACAACCATCGTGCTGAGACTGGACCTTGACGTGGTTCGATGGTTTGTGTACCTCCATGACCCATTGAGCTATGCTGGGTGGTACTTTCCGGACACCTTCAAAGCCTCTCATACCAGGAAGGTCAATGAATAGAGGGCAGACGAACACGGTCTAAACCCAACCCGCTGCCTTGTGGGTCAGGCTTTTTAGCCAATGGCTTTGGTCGAGAACCTTAATTGTTTTCCTGTCTAGGCATGGGAGACCTGGCAGTATCCCAGCCCGCATACAACTATGACTATTACTACGAAATCCAAATCCATAGTACATCGGCCGTCGCGCACGATAGGCAGGGTCACCTTACCAGCTGCATACAGCAAGGCGGGTAAGCGACGAACCATCAGACAGATAGGCCAGCAAGCTGCATTGGCTCTTACCTTAGGTAGTCTAACTTGCTGTTTGCTGTTTATCAGAGACGCGTTTGTATAATCTGTCTATAATTACTAAACTTAGTCCAGAATCTCTCGACTCGCTACTTTTTGCGCTGCTCCGGGGATTCTGTAACTATAATTTCAGGACAGTTGGCTGTTCGTGAAGTGCTGAATTCACGTGCCGAATCTCGTCTAATTGATTGGATTCCTTGCAATAGCATGATGTGCGCATTTAGACTAGCAACTAATATTAAACCCAGCTCAAAATCTTATAATCACATATGCTTGTTTCTTGTAGCAACTTAAACTGACTAACGTAAATTCCGACGACAAGAAGAACGCCTTCCATGAAGATCTATACGCTTTATTGCGACGTGCAAAAAGCTCCGATATTGATGTCTTAGCGGCAGATATGAATGCCAGTCTGGGGCGCTTAGATACATCTGAATCATAATTAGGTGGCATGTTTGGTCTTGAAGGCCAACGCACAGATAATGGTGAACGGTTTATACAATTATGTGCACAATCTCGATTATTCATTAGCAGCACCTCCTTTCACCATAAAAGATGTCAGTTTGCCACACGGCAATCGCCGGATGGAAGCTAACCCTCGACCCAAATCGACCATATCGCCATAAGTGCTCTTTGGAGAGGTTGCATTGAGGACTGTCGCTCCTTTTGGAATACCTGCAAAGATTCAGACCATGCTCTTGTGCGATGTAGGTTCTCGTTAAAGTTCTCCGGTACGAAGCCTTCGAATGAGAAACGCATTGTGGTCGAAATTTTTCTCAGTCTGCAGTTCAATAAATTTATAGGACCACCTTACGTAACTCACTCCCAGTTGCTCTGTGTGCAACTGTCAATGAAACGTGGAACAAAATTGCAGGGATTATTCGGGCCGCCGCAATATCAGCTTGTGAGCCTACACAATCAACCTCAAAGTTCCACTGGACTTCACAGCGCTCTACAGAAATTCTTCACCAGCGACGCCAAATACCTCATGGTCCTGGACACAATGCAGAGCGTAGACGCATAAGGAATAAACTTAAACGGAGCTTAAGACTAGACAGAGAAAAGTGGTGGTTAAATAAGGTCGAACAAACGAAAATAGCAAATAATGCTGGTAACATGCGAAAACTCTTCCAACTTATTCTATCAACGGGTTTCAAGGTTGTCACAGCCGGGGGTGACATTGGGGATGAGCTCCCACTGTCTATAAAATGCTCCCATATGGTGTACGTCTCAAACAGCCTCTGACAACCAAAGCCCAGCTCCTGGCCTGCACGTGGCGGAACTGCTTCTACTGACAGGAGAAGGGGCGAAGGCGGATGACTGGCGCCTCAAAACCAGTTTGCTCCGGGCAGATGGAGCTCGTCAGCCTGGGAGGGCAGTCCATCTAAGGGAAGGAAAACCCTGATTCCAAACCTCCGCTGCCTTGTGGCATACTCGATTGCGGGAAAGGCTTCTGGAGTGAACCCTGAGGAAAAATCCCTGCAGCCTTCCAGGTTGCACCTGGTCGTGCAAAGGCTAGAGAGGCGTACTCGAACAATCGCCGAGGCACTTCAAGAGAGGCGCATGAACCCTTAAAATGGTCACCGGCTCTCGCGAAGGAAAAATCCGCTGCCTTTCGGGAAGACTTTTGAGTCTAAGGCTCCGGGTGAAGTCCCCTAAGCTAACCCCCTACTTCGGCCTTGGCAACCGGGTAGTATGTCGCCTTCAACAAGAACCATGGAACCTACTTCAACTTCATCATGTACCCTCTTCATGGTATTCTTGTTGGCACATCGTCTGTAAAGACTTGTGTAATAATAATAATACTATTCTATCAACGACACTCTTACACATAATAAGGATCGCCGCCTCTCACGTTGGGCCGAATATTTTGAAGAACAATTCAGCTGGCCGTCTGTAACCGGTTCGTTGCCTCATTTGAAGCAGTGTGATCCTTGGCCTATTAGTGTAGATCCCCCTAATGATTTAGAAATTAAAGCATGTATCGAATCCATGAAACGATTCAAAGCCGCTGGCCCCGATGACATACCGCCTGTTTTGTTCAAGGAAGGTGGCCAAGTTCTAATCAATACATTAGGCGATCTTCTCTGTGAAGTGTGGTTGTCAGAATTCGTCCCTCGGAGTTGGGGATAATCGATTATTATACCGATATTCTTCTCTAATCACTATGGGCTAAGTCTCACTCCCATCATTACGTGATGATTAGCGTCCATATGTCTTCGAAGATTAACATCGCATAGGGAATCACAGATCAGAGAGCAGCAAGCTGGCTTCCGGTCTGGCAGAGGCTGTGTCGATCACATTTTTACTATTCGACAGATCTTAGCAATGCGACACACTTATCTACAACTGACGATAGCCATCTTTTTAGACTCCAAAATAGCATTTGATTCAGTCGATCGAGATGTCCTGTTTAACACATTGGTGTGCAAAGGCGTTCCGCAAAATTATGTCAACATACTACATGCACTTTATGCTCATGCATCCGGATGCGTTAGGGTTTACAACGGCCTTTCACATAATTCTCCACTACAAGTGGCGTCCGATAAGAATGTCCGATTTCTCCTTTTCTGTTCAATTTTGTAATTGATGCCAGCATGGAATTATGCAACGAAGGAGCCCCAGCTTTCGGAATTTACATAATGCCAGGTGGCAAGCTTCTCGACCTGGACTATGCTGATTATATAGTTTTGCTCTTCGACTCGTATACATGCACAGGCGATACTGAACAAGCTAACTAGTATTGCGCCTGCATTTGGAACGCGTTTTGCACCCTCTAAGTGCAGTGTTCTGCTGCAGGACACCGACTTATCAAACTTATTATTACTTGACAGTCAGGCGCTTGAAATTTTAGATCGTTTTACGTATCTCTATAGTTGTATGAATAATTCTGCATCGTTAGATGACGAGGTCTCGGTACGCCAATCGATCACTTTGCTTAAGCAGCTAAAAACCCTTACTAGTAACCTTTGCAAAGTCGATGCAGCACGTCTTCCAGGCTGGTGTCCCCGCGATCAAATTTCGCAATGGTTAGTTACGCTTCAGGATATATCCCGAAACCGTGCATTAAACATCTTCTTTTAGTGTTTGCTTGACCTTGAATGCTGTCAAGTGGAATGACGAAGAAAGCTTATTAGGATGCTTGACAATGAAAGCTGCAAGGAAGCTGTCGTGCTGATGTCGCTCTACTTGTTCATGAAACTTGTTTTAATGCATGTTCCATTCGTGGTTTAAGCACCTCATCACAGTTTGTTTGTGCCTACTCTTCTTCTTTTTCTATTTAAGTCCCGCCATTTCCTGTCTTTTAGAATTTTACTTTTTCATGGTTGTGTGGCAGTTAAGAATTCGGTACATGCTACCGGTGTAATTCTCTCTCTGATGATTATGATGATGATTAGCTAAACAAATCGCAAACATCATAGCCACTCTTAGAACTGATATTTTTTCGCAGGTTCGCTCTTTTTTAAACATTCACGAATTGTCGCTTCTTTTTTAATATCTGCATTCACTTTAAATTAGTCCATCTCACTCGTTCATCGCTTGTATATCAACAAGCCCTTCAGCTCATCGCCGTAGCTTCCTCAGATCTTCATGGCATACCCTTTTGGATGCATTTGCTTCGCTTGTGTGACAGTTCATCTCCGCTCTCAGTTATTGATAGACATGTTTTTTGTGTTCATGTTCCCGCAGGACTGCCGTCGATCGAGTTATGTGAAACATAATGTTAGTGTATATAAATTTCGTGATTTGATGTGAATAAACATGTCGTTCATCCAACTTTGGAGATTTTGTTAGGGATGGCATGAAACGGCACCTATTATGGCCGACGAACGTGGCGGCGGTTTGTATTAGCACAGATCTAATTCATCCCTTATGCGTCCGTTTTCTTTCTCTCGCGGATTTCCTAGCTTCCCCATCTGTGGAGGATTGTATCGTGTTATGGGTGTGTGGCATTTAAGCATTCGGTCCCGTCTGTCGATGTAATGCTGTCCACGATGACAACGAGGATGATGATGATAATGATGACGTCGTTCTCAGTTTATTGGTTGTATTTTGTCTGGTGGAAGCTTATGTTCTAGACTGTTAGTTTGCAACTTTCATTTACTACTCTCGTATATATGTCAAGTGTTTCCTTGCCTTGTGTTCCCAAGTTTTTGGAATAATTCTTACTTTGCAATATTCACAGTGATTATATTTTCCTCGTAAACGTGCACCCACCAATTAAATTCCATTTCAATTCCCAGCAGATCCTAGATTCGCGGTATACATGCGTCTGATTGTCGACGATGGTAGCGCAAGTGCTTTGGTTCAGCTTGGCACACCGAAACCTTCCGCCTCACTCACCGAGATGTCATACCACCCTGTCACGCCTTGCGAACAGCTGGCTGCACAAACTCTCCGATGTGCGCAAACGTTGTTCGCTTTCCCTCGCACGCTGTGGACTCGATTTCTGAGCACATTGAACAATTTGGTGGCGAATCCACCGGGCGCATTTTCCCTCTCACTCACCGAGTTCCCGTCCGCATCTCACCGGTCGTCATTCGAAACCGCTTTGCACTCCTATTTCAACTCGCCCGCGTTTTTGCGTCCACACGAATTTGTTGTTCGTCGAGAATCGTACAGAAATCGCTTGGGTCCTTGGCGTCTACGGGAAACGCGTCTGTCACACGAACACGATCCATCGCAAAGTCGTGAATTGAGTCTTGTTTGTCCACCCTTAAATGTGTACACACTTTTTGACATCCGAAACTTTGTGATCAGGTGATGAGAGGGTTTTTTTGAGAATAAATCGATCTGGTTTTTGTTTCATTTTTACGAGAATAATAACTTTGTGTGGCAAATGAATCGTTCTATGTCTTTGTTGGCACATATTGTGAAGGTCTGAAGTGCTTTGACAATGAGCGCTAATCACGAGAATTTTGAATGATATGGGCACAACACAAGATCACCGAAATGACCAACGATGACAATCGCCACGCCCTAATAATTCGGGTTTCGAAAGGATTGCATGAGAACGATTTGGGTGACAATATCGTCGGAAACATGAGCAGATGGACAACGTCTACCGTTCCCGAACGATAGGTTATTTGTCAAGGTCGGTCAATCGAGCTTAGCGTGGTTAGCACTTGAAGTGTACCGGTTGGCACGAAATCCACCGACATATCAGATCGAAGTGTTCACCGGGACAGACATGTTGTGATTACATGATTGCGTCTATATAAGATGTGCGTGTGTTTTGATCTTTGCTATGTACACAATAAACGTGTTTTACCA